>WNYD01000183.1:0-58629 GCA_021396205.1 Sporothrix brunneoviolacea
CCCCCCCCCCCCCCCCCCCCCCCCCCCCCCCCCCCCCCCCCCCCCCCCCCCCCCCCCCCCCCCCCCCCCCCCCCCCGGGGTCGGGGTGAGGTCGAAGAAGGAGAGGGACGAGGAGATCGAGGTCGAGAGTCAAGACGAGGAAGCGAATGCGGCGGTCGAAGCGGGAAACGAAGGACGGAAGGCGGGGGAACGAAAAGACGAGAAGGCAGACAGACGCTGGCTATGCAGATCGGCGGCTCGCACGCCAGGGAGCAAGGCACGCAAGGCACAGGGCTGAGAAGCGAACAGGAACGGCCCGTTGGATGTTTCGCGATATGTCAGCTCGTACGAAAAGAGAGAGGGAGGGAGAGTCGCCTGGATTGGGGCCCGTCTGCGGGGTTCGCGTCGCTGTCGCTGTCGCTGCTGCTGTCGCTGTTTCTTGGTTGCAGCGTTCGCCGGGCTCGCAGAAAAAGAGACGTCGTCCAGGTCGGTCTGCGGCAACGAGAGAGCAGCACAGGATGGCGAGAGTGAGGGGAACCCGAGAGGAGAGGCCCAGTTTTATTTCTGCTTCTTACTCGTACAGCGACAAATTACATGACAAGATCTTTTGCAATTGCTCGAGCCTGGGCTGCGGGCGGTCCAGGCTTTTTTCCCCTTTCCGCGCGGGCGGATTGCGGGGCACAGAGGCTCTTAATTGCATATGTCTGGACTGTGCCCGAGAAGACAGGCGGACATGCAGAACCGCCCTCTCCATGTCCCCTGTTCATGTCCTGCTGCCAATCGCACAGCATGCCCTGTTTTGCCGGCCGTGCATTAGTTCGCTGCATATGAGCAGAACCCGATGAGAATCAGCCGCCGAGCAACCTGGCCTGCAGATGCGGTTGCCGTCGTCCGGGGCCGTCCTGCTGCCGTCCTCCGGCGCTCATCCCTCGAACCCGCCGCCCCGGCGGGACTGCTTCTTGCTGCTCTGCCTCTTCTTGTCCTTGACCCGCGTCTCGTGGAAGGATTTTTCTCTGTGCAAGATATGTCAGAAACGGTGGTCGGGTTGGCAAGCAGACTCTTCTGAATACCCACACCGCGCGGTACTTGGCCGCCGTCTCCGGCCGCGCCTCGCCCGGCACCGCCGCCTCGTACAGCGCCACCAGCTCGTCGTACAGCTTCTGCCTGTTGGCCTCCGCGTTGGCACTGCGCGACCGCTGCTCCTGCGCCTGCATCGTCAGGCTGTCCGTCGCCCTGGTGTAGTAGCGCGACGTCCGCAGCCCGGCGTGCAGCAGCGCCGGCAGCGTGCGCGCGAGCTCGCCGACGGGCCATGCCGTCGTTGCCTTGCTCTCGGTTCTGGGGAAGTGTTAGTATGCAACAAGAGCTGTTCTCCCCTGTCCTCCCCCACATACTTATTGACGTGCTGCCCGCCCGGTCCGCTGGACCGCGAGTAGGCGGTGCTGCCCTTGGGCAGGGCGTCCTGCGCAAACGACTGGCGCCATTGGCGCGCGGCCTGCAGGTCGTCCGGGGCGAAGCCGCTGTCAAAAGCCTGGTAGCGGCTGGCGGCGCGCCGGGGGATGCTGCTGGAGACGGCAGCGGAAGACGGCAGAAATGGCGACAATGGTGGCAGGCCAGAGCGCAGGCCAGAGCGCAGCACAGATGCGGCCACCGACGCCAGTGTTGGTCGGCGGACCAAGCTGCTCGCGAGCATGGCCCGGGGCGGAAGCAATGCGTAATGTCAAAGTGGCGTAGTCTGCCCGTGAGAGCAGCTCGCGACGGTCGTGTCGCAAGACCAGCCTCGTATCGCCTCGCTTCAAAGGCACGCAGCCAGTGCTCACCGCGCAGAAATCACTGCCAGAAAACCGTCGACGACGTCTTGTGCAGCATGATGAGAACAAAACCAAAATCGTATCGCGAGGGAGGAAACGTTTATCGCGTCGATACTGCGGAAGAGCTCGCGCCAACCAATCAGCCGATTTAAGCTCTCTAGCCCCACAGCCAAGAATGGCAGACACCGCGCAGAGCATGTAGATTTGTTGCCTGCCCTATTTACAGCTTTTTCTTATTTTATTTTATTTTTCTTTTCTTTCAGTTTTGGCTCTGCTCGATGGAGGATTTCTTTTTAATATTATGTATTTTTTGTCGCTGTTGTCGTTATTATTTTATTTTGTTTTACAATTAAGTGTATGTATATTCTTTGCGCAAATAAAAATCTTTCCACCGCAGAGTTAGATCTATACGCGCCGTCTGATGCAAAAGACAAACTCTTCCAGAAAGGTGTCTTCCAGGGAGTACGAAGGAGATCCATGATATTCCAAGGTCCAAGTAGTCTCTCCGACTATGACAGCACGGTGTAAACTGGGGGTTGACAAGAATATACAGTTTACGGGCAGATGGCAATAGAAGAGCGGAAACCCTTCTTCACAATATCTCCTTGACCCTGCATCATGACGTGTATCTCACATTGAGAACTCCCTGCTGTTAAGAAATGAAAGAGCATAAACTACAGCTGCTTTCTTCTTGTCGTATACCTCGACAAAAATAGCAGTCTCGTTGCTTTGGCATCATTCATCTTACAGCCTGCTCCATTCTTTTTTGTCCTACAATGGCAAATCCTACGCAGGCTGTCGAGACGGGTTCCCTCGTCTTCTTGCTTTGAGAACATTAGATTAAGCTTCTTTCATATATTTCATTCCTGTTCTGTCGCATGCATGACAGACAATTCTGAGATGCACACGCTGATTGCTGTTGGAGACTCCACCCTGAACTTTACTACGGAGTAATACTGCCAGGCACACTCCAGCTGACAGTGACTGTATTAGTGGAGCTCGGCGTCTCGGCTAAGGTGGCCCTTGCTGCCCATCAGCCTTATCTGCAGCGTGTTGGCGCGTGGCTTCCTTCGATTCTTCCAGAGCCTTTTTCCGATTTTCCCGATTTTCTGGACCTTTTCTTCCTTCCTCCCCGCCTTCCTGTTTTCCTCGTTCCTTCCCGCAATATCTGCATTTTCTCCCTCGTTCCTTTTCCCACCTTCAAACCAACTCATCGGCAAAAAGACGCATCGTGACAGAGAGCGCCATCGCCTGCTGCCCTTTTTCGACACCCTTTATTTTTGATGACCCGAGCGACGACACTTTTCGTTTTCCAGCTTCTATTCGTATTAAAATAAAATACCTCTCTTGCTCCCTGAGAAGCGGCGCGCCCCTCGGAGGCGCCTTCCCTTTTCGCATCGAAATCGACATCGCTCCTGCCTCCCTGAGCGTTCCTTCTAGACTCGCTCCTTCCCTTGTTTGCTGCGTAACGCGCTCGTTGCTGTCTCTGCGTCTGCGCTACTGTGAACGCCCGCTCTGCGCCCTGCGTTTGTTGTGTCCGTAAAGCCCCGCTCGCGCAAAGGTCGCCCTCTCTTCTAGATTCGCCGCTCCGTTTCCGATCACCACTTGCTTTTGCTTGCCATCGCCAGCGGCCCCCTTCTCGCGCCCAACACCAGCTGTTCCCGCAGTACTCTATCCTCTTTACTTATTTTGCCCTCGTTCGCCGTCTGATCTGCCTGTCGTATTTATTACCTCACTGCCATCATCCTCCGTCGGTCGTCCTCGCGATGGCCTCCGAACCCGAAGCCCCGCCCGACGAGGCTATCCTAACGCCCGATGCTGTCGGCGATGCCATCGTCGTTGCATCTGTCGACGATGACGCTGCTGTGGACGTCGCTGATGGCGATAGCTCCGACGTGTACGGCGAAGATGAACCCACGCCAGACGCCGAAGCCCAGGCCGTGGCCGATGATGCCAACGATGCCGACAATGCCCATGATAATGATGATGCAGACGGCGATGACGATGACAACGGAAGCTCCTTGAGCTCGCCGCCGTCATCTCACGACGAAGCCTCGCCCGACGCGGCATCCGCACAGTCCGCGGCACAAGATGCTCCAGACACGCCCCTGCCCGACGGAGCCCCAGCCAGCCCTGCTGGTGCTGATGATGCACCGGTTGCGGCTACTGACGAACCAACAAGCTCTGACTTGCCCGTCACCGTGCCCTCACCATCCGCTTCTGCGCACGCCCAGTCGCCTGTCGACCCTGCACCCGCTGCCCCAGCCCTCTCGTCTGGTGCTGCTGGTTCTGATGGTTCTGCTGCCACAGCTGCTGCCCCTGCTTCCCCCCCCCTCCCCTACATTGCTGATATCGCCATGCTTGATACCGGAGAACCCGACGAAACTGAGCCTAGTGCCGCTGCCACGTCCTCGTTCCCGTCCATGTTCCAGACCTCGCCAGCCCCAGCCCAGGCCCCTAAAAGTGCTGAAAAGGAGGCCCAGGCAGCAGCCGACAGCAGCGGCCCGGGCATCGACATTGACAAGATGCTCGATGCCATCTCGGCCGAGGCATCCCAGCCGCCGGCCACATCGTCCTTGTCTGCACCCGTTGTCCCCCCTGTCCACCCCCTCCCTAAGCCGCCGACCGGCCCAGCACGAATGGCCGGTGGATATGCAAACAGCTCCCTCCCGCCGGGTGTGTCCTCCTTGCCCTCCGACAAGCCTCCCAATTTCTATGTTGCCGCTGGTGCTCCAGGGACCATCGGAGGCATGGCCGTACTCGGCTCGCCCCCCACGTCCGCAGCCAGCGTCGGCGGACGCGGCGCGCAAGCCTCTCGTGCCGCCCAAGCCCAAGGCGCTGCCTCCCGCCAGGCCAACAACCCGCGCGAAAAAGCCGCTGTAGATCGGGCTTACCAGACCTTCCTTGCCGAGGAGAAGACCCATACTGCTGATGGTAACTGGGATAAGTTCCCCGAGGGCTCGCGAATGTTCATTGGTACGTTGCAAGCTTTTTTCATCCCTTCTTTTATTTTTCTCGAACGGAGTCTAACATGTAAAGGAAATCTATCGCAAGAGAGAGTCAGCAAACGGGACGTCTTTGAGAAATTCTACCGCTATGGGCGCCTCGCCCAGGTCTCAATCAAGTCCGCATACGGCTTTGTGCAGTACCATTCTGCCGCCGAAGCCCAGGAGGCGATGAAAAACCTCCAGGGCATTGAGATCCGTGGCCGGAAGATTCGTATGTCCAGACTGTCCCCTCTCTTTTATCATACATGACGCCCATGGCTAACAATCTGGCAGAATTGGAGATTTCGCGGGCACAGAAGAAAGACAAAGACCGCGACCGTGAGCGCGACCGGACCCGCGACCAAGAACGCTCGCCCGAGCGTGCTAAGACGAGAGGAGGCCGAGTTGCGGACCGTTACGATGGCCGGGAGCAAGGCGGTGGTCGCCGTAGCGGGGATGGCTACCGGCCCGGCACACGAGACGGTCGCGACACCTCCCCACGCCGGGATCGGGGCCGAGGAGATGACCATTACGGCCGGGATCGGAACAGCCGAGATAATAACTACAGCCGCCAGTCCCGAGACCGCTCGCGGTCGCCGAACCGTCACGGCAGCGGCGGTGGTAGCAACAATGGTAACAACAAGTCCTACCGCTCGCGCCGGTCTCCTAGCCCCTATGGGCGGAGCAGAAACGACAGCAACAGCAACAGCGGTTTTGACGGTCTGAAGACCCGGCAAGGAAGCGACGTGCCGGACGTCCAGTTTCTGGTCACCCAGGGGCTGGAGCGCGACTTCATCAAGTGGGTGCAAGGTGCCTTCACCGAGCGCGGCCTGAAGACAGACATTATGCTCCTGACGCCGCACACGCCGCCGCGCGACGCCGTCATCCAGATGCATGTGCTGGAGGGTGTCATTGCCGTCGTAGACCTCGACATCAAGGCGCAGATGACTGGCAAGATCCCCGCCCAGGTTTTCGACCGCTCAGCGGGTGCCAGCAACGTGCGCTTTGACGGCTACCAAGACCTCACGCCAACGATTGCCGCCGACGTCGTGGCCCGGGCCAAGTCCAGTGCCGTATCGCAGCAGCAGCGCCAGCAGCAGCAGCAGCAGCAGCAATATGGCTACCAAGCAGCGCCTGCTGGCTACGGCCAACAATATGCGGCAGCTCCTGCTGGATATCCCTCGGCTACCGCAGCACCGCAGGTTCCGGCCACCACAGCCGCGCCCGCCAATGCGTATGACCTGGCCACATTGGTCGGCCAGCTCGACAACTCGACTCTCTCCCAGCTCCTGGGCGCCTTGCAGCCCCAAGCCGCCGCCGCAGCTCCCCCGGCGGGCTATGGACAGCACCAGCAAGCTGCCCAGTACGCAGCAAATGCTAATGCTGCACAGCAGGTTAACATTGCGGCCCTCCTAAGCAATCTCGGCGGCGGTGCTGCACCTCCCGCGGCGGCGCCAGCAACCATACCGAATGCTTCACAACTGAACTACGGCGGGGGCTATGGCGGAGGCATGACCACGGCACCCCCCGCCGCACCTGCGGCCTACCCATCCGTGCCGCAGGGCGCCAACGAGCAGACGATCCAGGCTATCATGGCGCAGTTTGCTAAGTTCAGACAGTGAATATGATCCACCGGGAAGTATGTATTTGCACTTTCAGTATTAAAAAAATGTATGCGGCGTTGGGATACTACGGTAGTCATGTTTCCGTGGCAGGAAACCAGGACCAGGATGAATATGTGCGGGTATCTTCACCAGCTGTTCGTTACTCTCCGTATACGAGCCAGAAGCAGCAGCGGCCTCATCTCAGAGCAAGCTGTCGTAAAATAATTAAAAGGATTGAAATGAGTTAAATGTAAAAAAGATACGCGACTAAAGAGGAGTGATGCAGTAGTTCCTCCCTATTTTCTGTGTTTCCCAGATTTATTGTTTTTTTTGTTGTTCCCGGTCAATGCCAATGCAATGCTTGCCAAAAAAAATTGCCCAGTCCCGCCCACCTCCTCCGTCCAGCTCTAGATTTCTATTTATTTTTTTCTGTTTCTATTTTGCGAAAAAGAGGAGCTATTCGTACAGGAGCGAGGAGTCGTAATAATACAAAGAGAGAAGAAAGGAGACGAACGCCTCTCATTCCTCTTCTCTCTCTCTCCCCCTACTTGCGCGGCCACGCTTCCGGCCGCCGCGTCAGAAGCTCGACCATCCGCTCTTCCACGGCGGCGTCGCTCTCGGCGCTGCCGGGACCGCTGCCGCCATCGTCGACCGGCCGCGTCAGGGCCAGCCAGGCCGCCAGCTGCTCTCGCAGCCGAGTCTCGTCCCGGCCCAGCACGTCCAGCCCGCGGTCCTCGCAGGCCAGCAGCACCTCGTCGGCCTCCAGGGCGGGGGCGCCGCCGGCCTGGCGCAGGAGGGCGTCGTCGAGCGCGAGGAAGCGGAGGCGGCGGTCGACGGCGCGGCGGGCGAGGCCGGGGGCGGCGGCGAGCAGGCCGAGGCGGTCCCAGAGGGGGGCGACGAGGCCGAGGCTGCGCGCGATGTGCACGTCCTCGGAGGCCGCAGAGGCGGCTTCCGCAGAAGGGTTGGCCGCCGCAAAGGCGCGCCCGCGCCTCCCCTCCGCCTGCCGGCGCAGCTCGGCCACCTGCTTCGGGATGCGGCACGGGTACGGCACGACGTGCGGGAACACCAGGACGACGAACGGCGTGAACTCGCCGCAGACGAGCAGCAACAAGCCGAACAGCGGCAGGCGGCGCATGTCGTGGGCCCAGCGGCGGCGCAGCAGGAGGTCGGCCCGCGTCGTGGCGTGGCTCGCCGCCGCCGCCCCTTGCGCCGCGTCGGCCGCCCGCACGAGCTTAGTGTTGGTGTAGAGGTAGCGCAGGCCCGTCTTGTAGAAGGCGAGGTAGGCCTTGCCCGTGGCGAGCAGGTGGCTGAAGGTGGAGGTCTGGGGGGTGCGCTCGGGCAGGGTCAAGGGCGGCGGGCGCGTGGTGCTGGGCGGGTTGGCGGCGGCGCGGGCGAGCAACGGGGCGGTGGGCTCGAGGGAGGACGCGGAGGAGGAGGGAGGGAAGGTCGACGCATGGCGAACAAGGCGCGGTGCAACTGTCGCTGATGCTGCTGCTGCGCAGAACGGGCTGGCGCGCCGGCTGGCGGCGGCGACGTGGCGCACAATGCAGCTGGGCTTGCCGCTGCTGCCGGCCGTCGAGAAGGCTCGGCGGCTCTGGCCGACGGGCAGGAGGAGGGAGGAGGCGCGCACGGCGCGCAGTTGCGTGGCGGGTATCATGGCATCGCTTGTCGGGGACGTGATGGCGGACAGGCAAAGCTGTTGGGGGAGACCAAGCTGTTGGGTGTGGACATAAGCCAGGACAGAAAAAAAGCTAGAGCCTGCTTAGTCCGGGGTAAAAAAGCGGATAAGCGAATATTACGTCCGGGGATTTTGAGTTCTTTTCGGCGCTCCGATACATGCATATTCGTGATTCGGGGGGAAGACGGCAAAGCAGAAAAGACGGAGTGTATAATACAAGTAAAGTATGCTAGTTGTTATTTGTCTTGTTAATTGTCTTGTTATGTGTCTTATTATTTATTTTATTTTACTTCCTTTTTTTATTTAATTTTCAACACGACGGTTGCACTCGAAGTTTGATTTGTAAGTACATTGATTACGCTGCTTTCTTTTTATTCACCTTCTCAACATTTAATATTTTATTAAACCGCAAAACGATTCAAGACATGAGTTTTTGTGAATTGAAATTTTGATACTTTCTGATACTATCAAAGTTTGGCTTGACCTACGTCTGCAGGCAAAGGCTCATTTTCCAGGTTGCTGAACGCGGCTCTCGTCAGATCTCTCGCCGCAACTTTGATCGCAAGAATATCCTTGTCCTTACAGAGAGGCGATGCACTCGATCTCGACGTCCGTGCCGGCGGGCAGCTGGAACACGGCAACACACGTGCGGCACTGGGAGAGACGGTTAGAATTACGCTGAAATTACGCTGGAGCAGCAAACATCACCGGCCAACACGCACCGGCTTCGGGTCCACGTTGTAGAACTCGTCGTAGACCTGGTTGACGGCGACAAAGTCGGCCATGCTGGTCAGGAAGATGTTGACCTTGACGACGTTGGCGGGGCTGGTGCCGGCGGCCTCGAGGACGGCCTTCTGGTTCGTGAGGGCCTGTCTGGCGCGGTCCTGGACGGTGCCCTCGACTATTTTGCCGGTCTTGGGGTCGGTGCCGATCTGGCCGGAGCAGTAGACCATGCCGTTGGACTTGATGGCCTGGGACAGCTGGGGCAGCGGCGCCGGCGCGTTGGCCGTGAGGACAGCTTCCTTGGAGGGCATGGTGGCGGATGGGTAGCGGGTAGCGGGTGTGTGGTGGACGTGTAGACGGGGGGTTGTTTACGAAGAAAAGACAGACTTCCCAGGAAGTGCGAGAAGGAGGACGAGGGAAGATATTAAAGCACACTTGGGAATGCCTTTCCCGCAGTCCTGCGGCTACCTGCGGCGCACGCCGAGCCAGCGCAATCGGGCTCCCGCTGCAACGTAGGAAGCTGACGGCGTCGCTTTCCCTGCGCGGCTTATCAGCAGCCGACGTCGGCACGGGGGGCGTGGACGTGGTGGACGTGGTGGACCTGCGGAAACAAGCGAGCCTTCTTTTCCGTTGTCTGTGACATGTTAGTCCGATTTGGTTCCTTTAGTCAACTTCTCTGCGCTTGGCAGAGGGGAAAAGAGAGCATAACGGGTCTATTCTTGTATGCGAGTCTTGTCCAAATAGCGAATATATGTCCCAATGAGGAAAGCATGGAACTGCGTATTTATCCTCCTTCTCTTTGGGCCGACACCCGTTTGTTATCTTACAAATCCACAACCATCGCTCCTTCTCCAGAGGCCGTGGGCTCTCGCAGTTACGAGGCTGTTATCAACCAATTCGGCCAATCAGCGGCCGCCGCTGGGTCAGCTTCTGGGCACGTTTTCGCCCTGGCGCACGCAATCCCCCAATTTAGCGGGGAGAGCTGGACGTCCGCGTAGGGCCTGTCAGTGTCAGTTGTTGCAAGATGGCTTCTATTTCAGGTACGGACGAAAAGGGACAACAACAGACGCCAGCCGACAGCCGGGACAGCCGGGCAATTGAATCGAGGAACTGAACACGACCCAATCTAGCGGAATATCCGGGAGCGAGAGAAAAAAGAAAGAAAGGAAGACGACATAAAAAGAAGAAAGATAAGACATCATCATGCTGTCTCTGTGAGCTGCGAGGACAGATAATCTTGCTTTATCGACTGCAGACACATCTCGCAGCCCCATCCCACACCCTCACCACCTCACCATCTCGCCACCATGGCCTGGCCGTGGGAGTTCCAGGACCTGAGCCACGAGCAGCGCCAGGCCCGCCGCTTGGTCCTCGACCGCTATGGCCACTACGCCGCGCTGCTGGCCGCGCTGCCGGCGCTCGTGATGCTGGCGGTGCGCATCGCGCTGTTCGTTGTGGCTCTTGCCAAGACATGGTATGCCAGTCGCATTGGCTCCTCTAGCGCCGCCGGATCTTCTTCCTCCTCCTCGACCGCACACTACGCCGCCGTCCCCGACTCGCCCTCGCTCAAGTCGCGCCGGCTGACGGCCCGCGGCACCTGGGAGACGTGGCGGCGCCGCGCGCAGTGGTGGCTGTCGGACGACGTCCTCATCTTTGGCCAGGCGTACGGCCAGCGCGACCAGTGGGTGGTCGGCGCCGCGTGGATGGCCGTGCTGCTGACGCTGTGCGTCGTCGAGACGGGCCGAGGTAGGCTTTGGATCCCCACGACGAGATGGCGGAAGTACCGCAACTGACCTCCTCATCCAGACTACATGCACCTCACCAAGCGCTTCGGCATCGTGGGCGTGTCCCAGCTGCCGCTGCAGTACATCCTCGCCACGCGCCATCTGAGCCCGCTGTTCGCGCTCTTCGGCACCTCCCACGAGCGGCTCAACCGCTGGCACCGCGTGCTGGGCGCCGTCGTCTACACCCTGCTGTCGCTGCACACCGCAGGCTACGTCAACTTCTTTGTCCAGAACGGCGGCTTCTGGCACCGCCTTCTGCGGCCCGTCGTCGCCCTCGGCGCCGTGTCCATTTTCGGCATGACGCTGCTCAGCACGACGGCGCTGGCCGTCGTGCGCCGCTGGTCGTACCGCGTCTTCTTCGTGACGCACGTCGTCGTGGCCTTTGGCGTGCCCGCCCTGGTGCTGTTCCACGCGCGGCCGTCCGCGTACTACGTGGCAGGCGCCCTGCTGGTGCTCATCGCCGACGTGACCCTGCGCAAGATCCACACCGTGACGACGCAGGCCAGCGTCGAGGCGATCCCGGGCACGGGGCTCGTGCGCCTGACGGCGCCCATCCCCGCGTCCAAGCTACATAAATACCGGCGGCACCCGGGCAGCCACGTGTACATGAACCTGCCCGCGGAAGCGCGGCCGACGTCGAGCGTGCTCTCCTTCACGTACCTCCTCTTCGAGTTCGTCTTCAACCCTTTCACTATCGCCGCCGTCAACGAACAGACGAGCGACGTGACGCTCGTCGTGCGCACCCTCAAGGGCCCGCTCTCCGCGGTGCTGTCCAAGCACGCCGGTCCTGCCCGTCTTCCCAAGGAGACGGGCGAGGGCGACGAGGGCGACGAGGGTGACAACGACGACGACGACGACGAGGCCACCCCGGCCATCCCCACCGTGAGCCGCCGCGACCTGGATGAGGCCGCAGAGCATTCCGGCACGGGCACCATCGCCGTCAGCCTCGCGGGGCCCTACGGCACCTCGGCCTACTTTCCGCAGCTGACGCCCGCCAACTTCGACCGCGTCCTGCTGGTCGCCGGCGGCGTCGGCGCCACGTTTGTGGTGCCGCTCTACCGGTCCATCGTCGACGAGGCGGCCGGCGGCACCCTCAAAGTCGACCTGGTCTGGTCCGTCCGCGGCGCCGGCGACGCCACCTGGGCCGTCGTGTCGGGCCAGGACGGGAGCGGCCGCAGCCTGCTGGAGGACCGCAATGTGCACATTTTCTTGACGGGCGGCGGCGGCGGCGCCTCGTCATCGCTGTCGTCGTCCTCGGCGAGCAGGGGCACGGGCACGGCAGCCGAGGCGGCGGTCGAGCTCACGACGCTCCGCCGGGAGCACCACCAGCCGACGACCCCCACCTCGCCGCGCAGCCGGTTTCTCCCCCCCGGCACGACCAACCGGCAGCGGCCCGACCTGCGGCAGATCGTCGACGACGTGTTCCGGCACGGCAACGAGGAGCGCGTGGCCGTGCTGGTGTGCGGGCCCGAGGCCATGGTGCAGGACCTGCGGGCGGGCGTGGCGGCGTGGGTGCACCGGGGGCGGTCGGTGTGGTGGCACCACGAGTCGTTTGAGTGGTAGGGGTTCTTACCTTGGCTGGGTTCTACATGTTCTAGATCGTATGTGAATAGACGTTGCGATGCAAACTAGAATGCATTTCTTGAACAGGAAGGAGTGTAAACTAGGTAACAGAGATTATTACACGACTCTTCCGACGCCAAATCGAAATAAAAGCGGAGTGCAACCAGAAACGCCATGTGAAAAGAAACTGCAAAAAGAAACAACCCATGAATCGTCCGACTTCAATATTGCACGTCAAATAATAGAATAAAAACTTTGTCACAAAATGCAATCACATCACACCCTTTAATCGGTCCGCTTTTTCGTCGGCCCGCCGCCAATGTCGCCCGTGTCGTCCTCGTCCCACGGGTCTTCGGCGTTCTCGTCCCAGTTGTCCAGCTCCTCCTCGAGCGTCCCGCGGGGGGCGGCTGTCGCGGCTGCTGTGGTCGACGCTGCTGCTGGCGCGCCCGCGCCGGACGACCCTGCCGTCGTCGACGTGGGCGTCGCCACGGCGGCCGACGCCGTCGTGCTGGTGGCTGCTTCGGCATCGTCGTCGCCGTCGTGGAGAACGGCCGAGTGGCTGCCGCCGCCGACGCCCTCGCCGAGCTCGACGTCGACGCCCGGGTCGTCCAGCGACAGGCCCTCGATGCCCTCGTCGCCGGGCACCGCCGCGTACTTGTGCTGCCGCTTGCGCTCCAGCATGCGCTTGTGGTACCACGAGCACAGCGCCAGCGCCGCCAGGCTGCCCGCGACGTTGGCCACGATGTCCATGAGGTCGAAGACGCGCCCGTTGTCCGGCAGCGCGCCCTGCACGATCTCGGACCCGACGCCCAGGCCGCCCGTGCACACGACGAGCGCCATGTTGAGGGTGCGGCGGCGGCTGGTGTCGACGATCCAGTAGAAGGCGACGGTCAGGAGGAAGAAGGTCACGAGGTGGAGCAGCTTGTCGTTGACGATGCCGCCGAGCTGCAGGGAGCTGAGGCCGGCATAGCCGGCGACGACCAGCAGGAGGAAGAAGATGCCTGGGGGGTGGTCAGCTTGGGAGAGGGGGGCACAGGGAGCAAAAACGGGAGACCGAGCAGGCGCTCACCTGCAAACGGCAGTCGTATTCTCATGGCTGTGGATGGCGGCTGTGTCTTGTCGTCTTGGGTCGTTTCAGAAGCTTCGGAGAGCTAATCAAGCTTCAGAGCTGCGTGCTGGGCTATGCGACGCCGAGAAGAGGGCAAGCTCGGCAGGTGTGGGAAATCGTGGGAAGGGTTGTCAGGAACGTCGGGAATGCTGCAAGGCCGTCGGTGGAGGCAGTCGAGCTGCTTCTTCGTTGTCGTCGTCTCTGTCGTCCTGTCGAGAGTGTGTTGAAGAACGTTGAGCAGCACAAAGCGGGAGAGGCTGGGGGGTTGGAAGCTGCACGCCTGCTTTGGGTGGAGGGAACTGACGATTAGTGTGCCGACTCAGCGGCGTGCTGGCGCCATGCACACTGTATGGACGGACTGTGGGACCTCGTTAGTGGATTGGCGAGCTAAGCGATATGCATATATGTAGTTATGCATACAGGAGGTGTTGGTCATTCGCCCCAGAGGGCGTAAGGAGAATTAATACGCAGCAGAAAACAATGCAATTGACAGGTTCGCGTCTTTGTGACACTGTCGGCCATACGTTTCCTGCTCTTTCTTTTGTCTTGTCTTCTGGGAACGGCAGCTGCCCGCAAGACCTGACGGGTCATATCGCGTCTGCATCTCAGGGCGCTGCGCCGAACTGACAGCGCTAGGGCCGCTGCTGCTTTGTAAAGGGACGCACGTGACTCTGGCCATCGGCAGAGCGCATCCAAGTCGCAGTACTTGCGAACCTTGACAGGAACAATGTATGCATCTGCAAAAGTGATCTCTGATCCGAAAGGAAATCATTTTATGGCACATTTACTTTTTCTCTACTCCCCTGTAAATTTCTATATCAATTTAGTACTAAACTATACCCTTGTTGTGCTATACTGTCTCTCCCTGTAAAGTACTTCTACTTCTCGGCCCCTTCCCCCACCGCGGCGACTGCCCCAAGCCAGCAAAACTGGCGCCCTCTTGCGGCGGGCAAAGTCTCCCTCAACCTCACCCGCAGAAACGACGACAGAACCGGCCGTTTGCGATCCATCAAGGCGCCCTCAGATCGACTTTGCCCGTCGCCAAAATCCGTCTCCCATCTCTACCGATGAGCCGCTTTCTCCCCGTGGTCTTGTAGACCCCCCATCCGACCTGGGCGCCCCTGTGGACGCGAGCCCATTTTACGCGGGTTTCCTGCCCCTTGGGCCCTTTTTTTCCCCTTCTGGCTGCCGCATTGGCGATGCTGGCGCACCTCCTGCGCGCCCGCCCCCAGCAACCGCCATCAACACCGACCCTCCCATCCCCCCAACGCCATCGCGCGCGCGTCCGCATCCATTGACCATGGTGTCCGTGTTCGACGATGCGCCCGCGCGCACCCACACCCCCGTCGCCGGCGCCGACGGCATCGGCAACACGGCCGTCGCGTTGATGCCTGAGGCATCCACTTTCACCACCACGACCGACGCCGAGGACGACTCGCGGCGCGCCGTGTTTGCCGACCTGTACCGCAAGACCGAGTCGCGCGTCGCGCTGCTGTTCGCCGACGACGGCGGCTACAACGTCGATGCCATCCACGCGCTGATGCGCCCGGCGCGCCCGTCTGCCGCCGCCGGCAGCCACCTCCACCACCCCCTGCTCCCTCCCCCCACAACCGACCACGCCCCGATACACGAGCCGCCGCTCAAGAAGGCGAAGCGGGTCATCGACGAGGACGACTACGGCGACGATGACGACGACGACGACGAAGACGAGGCGGACGGCGATGGCGCCGATACACAAAATGCTGCCGGGCACGGGTCCGGACCGGCGGCCGGGGCCGGGGCCGCGCCGCCGCAGCAGCTGCTCTCGCCGTCCAAGACGGGGAGTTCGCCTGTCCACTCCGTCGGCTCGCCCGACAAGTCGCTCGCTGGCAAGCCGTCCTCATTACGAGACGACGCCTTAATATCCTCCTCCACACACTCCTCCCTCTCACAGACACAGTCACAATCTCAACAATCACAATCACAATCACAATCACAGTCGCAACAAAAACCAGCACAATCCAAGACCTCCGAAGACGTGCGCAAGGAGCTCGAGGAGGCCCGCAACGCCACCGAGGAGGCCGCGCGCCGCAGCTTCTACACCCTCTTCCACACCCTCGAGAACGACCGCACCGCCATGCTGGAGCAGCAGCAGCTCGAGGAGTCCGAGAAGCAGATCCAGGCCGAGATGGAGAAGAACGGCGGCGGCGGCGGCGGCGGCGCGGCGGGCGGCCCCAACCAGGGCACGCTCAGCAGCGCGAACCTCGGCGCGTCGAGCCTGACGCTTAAGCACCTGATCGCCCGCATCGACTCGAAGCGCGACCAGGTCAAGGCCACCGACGCCGAGCTGCGCTCGCTCATCAACGAGGTGCGCAAGAACCGCAGCAAGTGGGCCAGCGAGGAGAACGTCGGCCAGGAGGAGCTGTACGAGGCCCTCGAGAAGGTGCTGAGCGAGCTGAAAGCCCACACCGAGTACTCGACGCCCTTCCTGCAGCGCGTCAACAAGCGCGAGGCGCCCGACTACCACCTCTACGTCAAGCAGCCCATGGACCTAGGCACCATGACTAAGAAGCTCAAGGGCCTGAGCTACAAGTCCAAGGCCGAGTTCGTCACGGACCTCAATCTGGTGTGGGACAACTGCCTCAAGTACAACCGCGACGCGGGCCACCCGCTGCGGCGCATGGCCGTGGGCATGCGCAAAGAGGCCGAGAAGCTGATCCCGCTGATCCCGGACGTGACCATCCGCTCGCGCGCCGAGGCCGAGGCCGAGGAGCGGCGCAAGCAGAACGGCGGCGACGACGACGGCGGCGACGACAGCGACGACGAGCCGATCATGTCGTCGCGCGGCCGCAAAACGGGGCCCAAGGGGGCCGCCAGCAAGTCACGAGGCGGTGGCACAACCACCAGCATGACGACAACCACAACGACCGCCCCGAACGACCAGAAGGAGGGCACGCCGAGCCTCGACCAAAAACCTGTGCTGCAGCTCAACGGCCTATTGGCAAAGGCGGGCCGCGAGGGGTCCGACTTCGGCGGCGGCGACGGCACCGGCAGCAACGGCTTTGCAACGCCCCTGGGCGGCGCGGGCGGTGCCGGGTCGCTGACACCGAGCGGCCTCAACGGCCACAACTCGGGCCTGGGCAGCAACGCCGACGCGATGGACATTGACGGCGGCGCGCCGTCGTCGGTCAACGGCCAGGGCGGCATGGCGGCGCTCAGCCGCGCGCTCAACGAGGAGGCCGCCGAGCAGGCGTACGAGGACGAGGCGTTCCAGATCTGGAAGCAGGTGACCAAGAAGGACCGCGCGCTGATCGCGAAGCAGCGCTACGAGCTGTTCCGCGGCAACAAGCTCAACGTCGACGAGCCGGCGCTGCTGCGCAACAAGGCCGGCATGCGCTGGTACCTGCGGGGCGTGAAGCAGGCCGAGGCCCTGGGCATCCTGGGCCCGGCGGCGCAGCACCAGGTCTCTGACGAGTCCGCGCTCGTGCTAGGCAAGGACGGCCCGTCGGCCTCCTCCAAGGCGGCCGAGACCACGCTCGCCGAGGGCATGGAGGACGACGTCGAGAAGGTCGTCCCCGACTACTACGAGCCCGAGACCATCGTGCCCGACATCCCGCTGCGCCTGCAGTGGGTCGTGGACGACGAGGGCCAGGTGGTCAACCAGAACGAGGAGTTTTTGCGCCTCGTGCCGGCGGGCCACTTCCTCTCGCCCGCGAGCAAGCTGACCAAGCGCATGGAGGCCAACATGCGCCAGATCCAGGAGACGCGCAAGGTCTGCTCCAAGATCGGCGTCGTCAAGCAGATGCAGATCCAGACACAGGTATGCTTTTGTTCTCTCTCTTATTTTTCTGATAACCCTTAACACTGGTAGATCTACCAAAACCAATTCCAGCGGTACGACCCTGAGCCGTTCCACGAGGCCGACATCGAGCCGCACTTCATCTCCGGCGACGGGCCCTTCATGGCCAGCGAGACGTCGCGCGCGGCGCTGCAGCGGTCCGTCGCCAAGATCTTCTTCCACGCGGGCTTCGAGGAGCTGCAGCCGTCGGCCATGGACGCCATGACGGACATCGCGGCCGACTACTTCGCCAAGCTGTGCCGCACCTTCAACGTGTACAACGAGGCCGAGAAGAAGGACGCCACGAGCGCGTGGGCCCTGCGCGGCGCCCGGTTCCAGCCGCGCTACACGCCCGAGGAGGTCGTGCTGCACACGCTCTACGAGAACGGCCACGACCTCGACGCGCTCGACGCCTACGCGCGCGAGGAGGTCGAGCGCCTGGGCGCCCGCCTCGGCGGCATCCACGAGCGCATGAAGCTGCACCTCAGCGACCTGCTGCGGCCCGCCCTGCAGGAGGGCGGCGGCTCCGAGGCCTTCCACGACGGCAGCGAGCAGTTCGTCGGCGGCGACTTCGCCGAGGAGCTGGGCGAGGACTTTTTCGGCTTCAAGGCGCTCGGCCTCGACCGCGAGCTCGGGTTGGATATTCTCAGCGTGCCCCTGCACCTGCTGCAGACGCGCGTGCGCAACCAGCACGCCGTCGACGCGCCCGCGGGCGGCGACCCGTCCGAGGTGCTGTTCGCGGACCTGGCCCCCCTCGAGGCCGTGACGACGGCCAGCATCCCCGAGGAGATCGGCCTGATCAAGAATTTCTTCCTGGCCAAGCTGCACGCTAACAGCGACCAGCCGCTGGTCGAGGACGAGGACCTGCCCGTCAAGCAGCGGCGGCCCCGGCCCCGGCTCGGCGCGACGGGCAAGATCGTGTCCCCCCAGAAGCGGCCGCCGAAGGAGCAGATCGCGATGGCGAAGCGGAAGAAGCGCGAGATGGCGGCGGCCGCGGCGGCCGCCGCCGCAGCCGCTGCAGGGGGAGGAGGAAACCAGCCAGGAGCCGCGACCAACGGCAATCCTGGTGCTCCTCCAGTCGGCGGCGGCAGCATGTCCTCCGACAAGGGCACCCCCGCCAAGAGGCTCAAGACGGGGCCGACGACGAGCGTGCCCGTGCCGAGCATCAACTACAGCACCGGCGGTGGCGGTGCGAGCTTCACCAACGGCACGGGCAGCGGCGACGCCGGCGACCATGCCGGCAGCCAGGGCACCGCGGGCGACGACAAGGACGACGCGGGCGGGCTGATGATGAGCCCGGAGAGCATTGAACGGTAGTGCTCTTGCGTGTGCTCTTTTTGTGTTCTTATTATGTTTTCTGTTTTCGTTTTATCTGGGGATGGTGGTGCGACCTGATATGGTCACTCTGGGGTGTTTTATTTTTTCGTCTGCTTTTTTTTTGGGAAGTGGGTGTACCTCTACTCGGCGCTCCATGGTTGTCTTTTTTTGAATCCTATTCCCCGTTGATTTTTGTGTTTGTGTTTTGTTTTGTCTGTCATCTTTCTTATTGCATTCCTCCGATTCCCTTTAATGGTTCCCTCCTCATCGATACACACGTTCTGCTATCATTCTCCGTATCGCGGCGCCTGTTCTTCATCGACACTCCTATTTACGACTACACACACACCCGAGTGCGCCGAGGACCATTCAGACGTCCTCCTCGATTACATTATACACCGCCACACACCACGCGCACAACAAAAAAGAGTACTATAGACATTTTGCGAGCGAGAGGACGCAGCAACAACTACAACGACGACGAAGGACGAGGCAGACAGTTTGGCCCGTCTCTCTCTCAACAACAACTTATTACCCAACTTATTCCCATGTATATTTTCTACGACCTTTTCAAAGCTCATCCATCTGCCTCCTTGCCACTCACCCTTGCTTTCCTGGAAAGCCACCGCTCTTCCTTTTCTCATGGTGGTTAGCGGGAGTGCTTCTGTTTCTTTTTCTGCCGAACCTGGGTTACCATTGTTTCTATTCGTTGTGTTTCTTGTGTCCCGCCTTTCTCCCCCTTTTTACTTTGATGCCCGGGGGAACCACTGGGGCTGCAGGCTTGTGTACATAAAAAGCAGTGTTTTTTCTTTTTGGTTTTGGTTTTGTATTTTGACGAGACGGAAAGATAGCCATGAAGAGAAAGCCATGAAACTTTTACCAACTCTCAGTGATCGTGATCCTCCTGTATGCCATTGACATGGCCCTGATGAGATGTAGACCGTGTTTTCTTTTTACGATCTGTTCCTCTGTTCTCAGTTAACCATTTGAGCAACCAGAGCACAGAGACACAGTCTGTTCACCATCGCTGTTCGACTCAAATCGCATGCCCTTCGATTAAATAGCAGCCGTTTATCAGTATCCATTCACGGGCATCCGTTCATGGACACCCCTTCTTCGGTCTGTGCTTCTTATTGTTCGCCTCACAAGCTGCATCGCCCGTTAGACGTCTGCCTAGACCGCCGGTGTCGTCACCCAAATGCGGCCACTGAGCTATTACGGAGTAGCTTTGGCTGCTGCTCTTCTCCACTCTGCAGCCGAGCTCTGTTCCCCTCGTATTACTCCGCTGCACAGTGATTCCATCTGGCTGTCACGCCCCGCGTCACATAATGCGCCTTTTGCCTGTGTTCTTCCGTGCTAGACTCGAAACGGCCCGTCATGTGACCGTGCTAGCAACGGCTGCACCAAACAAGCTCGCCCCCAGCCACCCAGTTTTACTCCGCTCTGGTCGGTTGGACAGGCCCACCACTCACATGCGTCATCGCCCTCTTTGTTGTCGCAAAGGCGGCCAAGCAAAACAAGGCCTGGCCGTGCGCCAGGTCGCTCCTTCCCCCCAGCAGCACCTGCAGCGACCCACTGAGACAGCTGGCGTACCTGCTTTGCCCGCGTTGCTCTTTCCCCCATCGCCCCCCCCTGTCCACGCTCCCACGGTCGGTCTTTCCGCTGTCCCGCGTGCTGTGAGGCAGTTTCTGGTTGTTTTGGCAGGATGGACCCGGGGGTCACTGGGCGCCTGCCTCCTGGTCTCTGCTGTGTGCCTCCTGCCTGTCTTGGTCGTCCTTGGGCCGTATCAGTCTGTACGGGGTTCCATTTGCTAGCGGTCCTCGCTTGGTTAGGTCCTCTCGCCCACCACCATCCGCCCATCCACCCGCCCCGACTCGTTCCCTCGTCTGTTCCCTAGTCATCCTATTATCTGCTCATCTCCTCGTCTGCTCTCTCTCTCCTCTTTCTCCTCGTCTTCCCAACACCACAACAACAAAGCGACGCATTCAAACCAGCCCGCTTCCCTCGGATTCTACGGTCGCGCATCATCTCGTGCTCGATCTAGCAGTCGCCTGTCCTTTCTTTCTTGTCCCCTTCTCTCCTTTTGATTTCTCCTTCGTTTCCGCTTTGTTCGTGTGTCTCGCCTGCTTCGCTCCGCATTCCGGCGTCATCCGCCTCGATCCATCCACCCCTCGTCTCCCATCATCCATCACGATGAAGGGTGCTATCGTGCTGGCCGCAGCTGGGCTGCTCGGCTCTGCCCAGGCTGGCGGCGTCCACTCGCTCAAGCTGAAGAAGATTCCTCTTTCGAAGCAGCTGGTTCGTCTATCTGCGTCTCTCGATCCCCCGCCGAGATCGGGCAATCCGTGACAATGACATCTTTGCTGACGCACGACGCAACAGGAGACCATCCCGATCGATGCGCAGGTCCGCGGCCTCGGCCAGAAGTACATGGGCGGGCGCCCCGAGAGCCACGTCGACGCCATGTTCAAGACCACTGTCATCAACACCGATGTTAGCCACCCGGTGCCCGTCAGCAACTTCATGAACGCACAGTGTAGGTCGCCACTCCTTCTACATCATCCACACCCACATCCACATCCACATCCCTGGCCATTTCCTCGACCCCGTTGCTAACACGCCGCAGACTTCGCCGAGATCTCCATCGGCACCCCGCCCCAGAGCTTCAAGGTCGTGCTCGACACCGGCAGCTCCAACCTGTGGGTCCCCTCCCGCCAGTGCGGCTCCATCGCCTGCTACCTCCACACCAAGTACGACTCGGCCGCCTCGTCCACCTACAAGGCCAACGGCAGCTCGTTCGCCATCCAGTACGGCTCCGGCAGCCTGAGCGGCTTCGTGTCGCAGGACACCGTCACCATCGGCAACCTCAAGATCGCCAAGCAGGACTTTGCTGAGGCCACCGAGGAGCCCGGCCTAGCCTTCGCCTTCGGCCGCTTCGACGGCATCCTGGGTCTTGGCTTTGACACTATCTCTGTCAACAAGATAGTGCCTCCTTTCTACAGCCTGATCGACCAGAAGCTCATCGACTCGGGTGTCTTTGCCTTCTACCTCGGATACTCCGACGACGGTAGCGACTCCGAGGCCGTGTTCGGTGGTGTCAACAAGGAGCACTACACCGGCAAGATCACCACCCTCCCCCTGCGCCGCAAGGCCTACTGGGAGGTCGACCTGGACTCCATCGCGCTGGGCGACGATGTTGCCGATCTCGACAAGACCGGCGTGATCCTGGACACTGGCACCTCGCTGATTGCTCTCCCCTCCAACCTGGCCGAGATGCTCAACACCCAGATTGGTGCCAAGAAGGGCTACAACGGCCAGTACTCGATTGAGTGCAGCGAGATCCCGAACCTGCCCGACGTCACCTTCACGCTCAGCGGCCACAAGTTCAGCCTGCCCGCGTCGGACTACATCCTGGAGGTGTCGGGCAGTTGCATCTCGACCTTCATGGGCATGGACATCCCCGAGCCGGTCGGCCCCCTGGCCATTCTGGGCGACGCTTTCCTGCGCCGCTACTACTCCATCTACGACCTCGACAACGGCACCGTCGGCCTGGCTCTGGCCAAGAAGTAAGCTGTCTCGTCATGGCAGTGTTTGGCAAGGGACATCCTGTGGGACCGAGGACGAGCATTGTTCACATCGTGGGCTTATAGTTATTGACGCCGCCCTGTTTCTTATGTTTTATCTCTCTTTGTCTCTTTTGTCTTGTTTGTCTCTTATGTCTCCTTTGTCGTTGTGCTGTTTTCGCTGTGTGGTCTTTGTATGATTTAATAAACTTGGCATTGTCTTAACTATCAACGGCCATAAACATATTTAAGCCACCCTTTTCCCTCGCTGCTCGCGACCCTTTTCCCTCGCTTCTCGCCACCGGCCGGCGGTACTCGTGCAATTTTTTTTTATTTTTTTTTTCGCTTTTTTCGCCGGTACTGTTATGTAGAGCACTGAAGTCAATACAAAGAGCATATTTATCAGACAAGATCGTGTGTGAAAATACTAACTGCAACGCAACCTCATCACTCCTCTTCTAGGCGCTAGATTTCATTAGCAATATATACCAAGCGACACAACGCCCATAGTGTGGCTTTCTTACACGGAGCTTCTCACGATGGTCCTAAAGAAACAATTGTGTTAGAAAGATGTATTGCAGAAAGTCCAACAAGGCAGGCAAGCTTACATTAATGATTTCCTGCCACTTGATGGCTTGCCGTCTCGCCTGGAATAGTTAAAACCTGCTTGTTCACTTTACAAATTCGGTATGGAGGAAAATACCAGACTCATCTTCCGTTCCGCGGACTAAGACACATGTCAGTAAGACATCATCATTCAACAACTATAGGATGTCCTGATGAATCAACCAGAGATACTTACAGCCTTGCGCCCTTCAAAAAACTATAAAGCAAAGAGGTGTCAGCGATCGAGATATAACAGCAAACCAACAACGATGCGATGTCAACTTGTCTGAACCAAAATCTCATACCGCGATCCAGTCATTGAGATCCTGCATCAACAAATTAGCAAGACACAAGTAACAGACACAATATTGACTGAGATGTAGCTGCTACTAACCTTCTTCTTCTCCTTTATTCGAGACAATTATGTTAGCATGTGCTTGATGACGATACAACAGAGGTTCGGGAGACTTACCGCCTTGGTCTTCGGCGGCTGGTAATCATCCGCCGCCCCAGCGGCCTCCTGGGAGGCTGCGGCCGCTGGGGCGCCGGCCGTGGGCGCGTCGCCCGAGGGGGGGCGGGTGGTGGCTGGGCTCTGCTACATTGTTAGTTAGGACCCAAGGCAATGAACGAGTCTTTCGGAGAGCAGTCTTACCTCGCCAGCCATCGCGAGCGTTCGGTCTGCGTGTTTGTGAGTTAGAACATAGGCACTGTAGCTTCACCCGCTCGGTGCCATACTCACGAGGAGGTTTGGTTCCTGAAGGACAGAAGTGTTAGCAGACGGAGCCCTTGCGTGTTGCATATCCATCTCCAGAAGGAGGGAGTAGAGCAATATACGTACTTCGAAGGTGCGTTTATGAACTTAAAAAAAAGACTATGGCAAATTTCAGCTGATGTCTAGACGAGAAACAAAGCGCTTGCGTGCGCTCCTCAGGGAAGGACAAAAGGGGGGTGGTACATACGGCAAAGCGGACGATGATGGTTGAAGAAGAAGAGAAGAAGAGAAGAAGAGAAGAGGAAATGTTTCGGGAGAGAAGACAAATTTACAGACCAAATATCGTCTTCGCCGTGGAGCGAGAGAAGGATTTCCTATTTTGGAAGGCACGCCTGCGTTCCTTCTTCAAACGGCACTCGACACACGGCACGTGCACCATCCCCATTCCACGTCCATCTGAGCTACAAAGTCATGACGAAGAAAAATAGGGCGCGTTTGCTTGCCTTGTATTATTATTCATCCTCAACTCGGTACGAGGCACACGCATCATTGTGTAGTCGCGGAGACAGGGAGATGGTATCAATGAACCCTCGCCACCACGTGCCGCCCGAAATAGAGTTCTCTCTAGTAATATATCTAAACCCTCCCTGTCCGTGAATGAGATTTTCCCCCTCTACTTTAGCACACATGGTTGGTTTCTAGCAAAACCTCTCCCACTCAATAAAACATAACAAGCCACCTTTTTACCAGCGCTGGTCTTATTCCAAACAGTCCTGTACTCTGCTTCGTGGCTCTTCCAACAACTAGGTGAGTGAAGCAGCAAAGATTGGAGTAGGTCAGCACGAGAGCCGAATGGCAGCTAACAACATCCAGATCATGGCTCCAGTTGGCACGCCGACAGAGCGCTTTGAACAGGCGTCCGAAAAGTTCATACGGCTTTCTAACAAACTACGTGCTTCCAGAGACGCGCTGGATCAAATCTCAAGACACAAGGGCATGGAAGATTGGCGCATTATGGGTGACGTTACCCTTAGTCTCACCGTTTTAGAAGACTTGTGCAAGACACTCTCTCGTTGTGCCGCGCTCGTCGAGAAGGACAATAAACGTATGTGCAACCACTTGGCTGACATCGAAACGAACCGCTACCGGCGGCAGGCTGCGTGGAGACCCGCGACGGCGACAATCACAGCAACGCCCTATTCGACCTTCCACCGGTTCCCTGACCTGCCGGCCGAGCTGCGTTTGCTCATCTGGGAGGCTGCCGCCCAGCCACCGTCCTGCCGGCACATCGTGTCGGTTTTGGAGACGGCTCGTACAGCGACCCGAGCACATGCAAAAAAGTACCGCATCTTCCAGACCAGGGGCGCGAACGCCTGCGACCCGGCCGGCTTGTGGTTCGCCGAAGACGACGTGGGCCTGTGGACCGCCTGCAGCGAGTCCCGCGCGGCCGTGCAGCGCATCTACACAAAGACCAGCAAAGCCCTGGCCGCGGCGCCGGTAGACCGCCGGTGCACTCAATTGACCGACGACGCTGCGCTCAAGAGGCAGGCCCGGCGCATGGGCCGGCTGAACCGGGTAGGTCTCGCCTTCCAGATGTATTTACGCCGCGTCGACGACACAGTTCGCACGCACTATCTTGCCGGCGAACACGTACTTCGGCAACAGGCAGAGGCGGACGCCGCCGTTGGTGCCAGCGCTGTGCAGCCGCCGCCAAAAAAAGAGAACGTCCTGGCAGAGGTGCTCCGGGAGCTCTACGACCTGAACGGCGAGTTGCCGCGGGGCGCGGGCGACGGCCCTGTCCCGGTCGGGGCCCTCAAGTGCCTCTGCCCCGAGCTGCGCATGGGGTGGCTGCTCGGCGTCCCGTGGGGATGATGGGTGAACCGCGAACCGCATGGTGCAGAATTAGAGAGGGGTCACGAAAGAAACAATCAAGCAAACAAGAGAGGGGTTTGGTCGCTCACAGGCTGCTGATATTTCATGATTGGTTGTTTTTGGCAGGGCGAGATCGCAACGATAAAGCTGCATTAAGACATAATCGTGTGCGGATCCTTCTAGGCGTCAGGGACACTTGAAGGGGGCGGCGGGGGCGAGGAGTTCAACGCTGTCGCTGTCTTGTGTTTCTGTCCTTCCTCGCCTCGCTGCCTCCTTCGTGGCGGCTTCGAAAGAGGTTAAGGTCTAGCCGGCGCTGTCGAATTGGTGAAACCACGCGTCGGTTTTCAATTTGTTTTGGGCTGGTTTTTTGGCAATCTTCTAGCCTTTGTGTTAAATCGACTGTTAAATTATTCCCAATATAAACGCACCGCACCCGTAGTTTCTTTCCTCCTTTTTCTTAACCATTTTCCTGTTATTTTTTCAAAGTATCGACTCCAATATCGCCCAACTAGGCAAATGGCACCGCATCTGACAGGAGAGGAGAGTTGCCATGCAGCAAAGCGAACCTTCTGGGGCTTGTTGGGGATAGGCTAGTGACGGAGGAACAGACGTGAGCCAGTATTAAAGTGCGTCCTTTAGATGTGAGAGGCAGACAGAACTGGAGGGAGACGAAATAGACAGAAGAACAGGACAGGAAAGGGGACGGGGACAGAAAGCAGTCGATGAGGTGGCATGATGGCCCACCGGGAGATGGAATAGATGTGAAGATTTGGATAAGCACATGAACTTATATAATTGCCCCACGATTGATTGCGACGCCACAAAAAAATGACAACACTGGCTATGGCCACGGATTGGGCAAGGCGAGGGATGGACAGCCCATCACCTTTGGGGTCTCCTTTTTAGTAGTCAGAAATGCCAGTCTCTACGTCTTGGTGACTTACTTTCATGCATCTCGTTCTTTGTTAATACTTCGCGGAAGTGATTTTCTTAACCTATCCCCGAAGGACCTTCTCTGCGCATGTTTTTCCTGGTGGCGCTATCTAAGCACCTGCAGCCTGTTATTTTGTCTATCTTAGTGGTGAAGCCGTAAGGCTCACCCACCCTTTGTCAAGGCCAGCGAGCTGGTGCGACCAACTAATACACAAGCTCTGCAAGCGAATCGTCAGCCAGTCGGAGGGATGACATCATGGTTGCTCTGACGCGAGGCCACTTAAAGGGGCACGGAAAGGGAGAGAAGACGGCAATTTGTCTCCGGAATTCAGTCACCTCTCCCCCGTTCGTTACCCCGAGAGGCTGGCGGCCGAGTCTACCTGGGCCTAACTACGACGATAAAGCAGGAAACACTTATCGTAAAAGATTTTGGACGCGTGTGGCCTTGGTTGAATTTTTCTTGCCGTCCTACTTTCAGTTTGCATTAAATATGCCCTTTGTTGGTTTGTCAGTCTGCAGGCCAATATGACGGCTCCCGGGTAGAGCCACACATCTGATACCTATAAGGCATCGCAATGGCATTTCCCGCTTTTTTTTTTTTCAAAAGAGACACCGGAGATTCATCAGCAATTCCACCGATATCCACAGCCGCGCGCTGGCGCGTCTGGCCGGTCAGAGCTGGCGATCACGACATTCGTCTGCAATTATGGACGACACTGCGGTAGCGAACCTTCCTCTTGCGAGCCTAGCCTCACTTGGGGCCTCCCCATGCTCATATCCTGCTTTGTTTCTTACCTTCGGCAGCTATACCGAGTATGACTCTTTTTTTCACTCTTCAATGGAAAGGTCGAACAAAAACTGGTGTTTTTTATGCTTATTTTCTTTCCTAGTTCGCGCTCTTCAATGATAATGTTTTGCAGGAGTTCTTCCTCTTCAAACTTCGATGCAGTTCCTTTCGCAGCAAACGATTGGCTGATCCGGGCCTCTCCACCTTTTCACTCTGGGCGACGGTTCGAAGGTCCATTCCTCTCCGTGCATAGTCACGTGGTCAATTTGTGAGCGAATCAGAAACAAGGAATCTGCCTGCAGGGAATGGACACCCGTCCACTTTCGCTCTCTCCCTTCCTTCCCCAACTGTTGTTTTGCATCCTCAGCCTCTCGTGTCTGTTTCCGCAGCGGTTTGTTGAGTGGTCCTTTCTGTTGCCTTTCCCCTCCTAGGCGAAGCGAGCCACTGGAAAAGCATCTCTTCAATTTTTTACGGCCCCGTCCATCACTCTCCCTCCCCCCCCCCTCCCAAGAACCCACTCTATCCATCCCATTGCACATTGCATCGCGGCCGATTTTTTCGTCGGCCCTCCTTTCGCGAACGAACGCGAAAAGCGCGAAAAAGAGAGCCACCAGCGACGTCCAAAAGCAGCGGCCAGCGCCAACGCCCACGACGGCACAACCGAATCGAACGGCAAAACCACCACACGGCCTCGACTTGATTCTTGGGTTTTTTGTCCCTTTTTGTCCTCGCTTGGCCGAGACGCTCGATTGGTTTCGCGCGTTTTTGCCAAACGTCACCACCTCCCCCTTCTCCCCCCCTCCCGCATCGCGACGCGACTGTCGGACAAAACACAACAAAGAGAGCCGGATCTCCCCTTGACGATCACTGACAATGGCTGCCGCCGCTGCGGCCAACGTTAATGGCCTGGCCGGCGATGCCGCTGCCGCGTCTGCCGCGTCTGTCGCGCCAGCAAGCCCCGGCAGCAGCACCAACGGCGCCTCTGCCAAGCGGAAACGCGACGCCAGCGACGACAGCGACGAGGTCATGGCCGATGCGGGTGCGGCGCCGTCCACGGGAGTCGACGCCATGAAGGCGGCTGCCTCTGCTTCTGCGTCGCCGGCACCCCCGTCCTTGCCGGCCAACGGCAAGCTCGAGGCCACGAGCAACGGCCATCACTCGACGCCGGGACCCGCCACGTCGAGCACGGCCGGCAACCGGGACGAGAAGCGGCTGATCCGCGACTACTTTGCCGTTCTGCAGAGGTAAGACACACCTTGGCCGTCTTTGTTTTGTTTGACCGCTGATCCCGCGCCTCGTGTTCTTTTCTGACACGTCTCAGCTTCGACAATTCTGTCCCTCCCATCCTCAAAAGACCCCTCCCTGCGCCTGCACTGTCCGACGAACCGCAGGCCAAGCGCCAGAAGCCCGACGGCACCGCCAGCCACCCTGCCGCGAAGGCCGCGACGTCCGTCGCCGATAAGGTCGAGAGCGATGGCTACGCGATGCTGGACGACCTCGTCCTGGATGTGGCCGCCGTTGTTCAGAGCGAACTGGCCGCGCTCGAGGCGCCCGTCGCCAAGGTCGAGGCTGTGGCCGAAGCCGAAGCCGAAGCCGAGACCAAGTCCGATGCGAAAGAATCGAAGGACGTGAAGGGCGCGAAGAGCGACGAGAGCAGCAAGGACGAGAGCGCGAAGCGAACCGCTATCGCACACATCAACGAGTTTCGCGAAATGGCCTACGACCTCTATCGCCGGGAAACCGCGTACCCTAAATCGGGGCCGCTGCACGGCAAGACCGGTGGCAAGATCAACGGCGACGTCTCCGTGGCCATCGCATCTACCAACCGGGGAGAGCCTATCTTGACCGTGTTTGGCAACGCGCCCGCACCCCGGCAGCTCTTTTCCAGTCTGCCGCTTCACGGCTCCGCTCCTAAGCCGTCCCGTGGGCTAGCAGAGGGTGGCGACGACGACAAAGACAGCGTGGAAGACATTGTCCGCGAAGATGCCGACATCGACCTGGGCGGCAACATCACGCTGACGCGCACGTTTGCGCCACCACCAACCGAGAAGACCGGCCGCACCCCGACCTTTGGCGAACTGTTCCCCTCTCCGCGGAATCTGCCGCCATTGCAGCCCCCCAAGGCACCGAAGAGCACGACCAAATCGACGACGCTGGGCTTCTACCACCCAGAGCTCGTTGAAAAGTCCAAGTTCCGCACGGGCTCATACTCCACACAGCACATCATCGCCGGCCAGTGGCTGGACTACAGCAACGCCACGCCGTCGTCACAGATCAAGACGCGACAGCGCGAGCGCGCACAGAGCCTTGCTGGCCACAAGCCGTCCACGACCGAGCTCGAGATGTCCGAGATGGAGGCTCTCTTCCGCGGCGCCTTCTCCAGCTTTGCGCCCTCCAAGGACGACTCTGCCGCCATCGTCTCCGCAGCCCAGGTGGGCCGCATGTGGTGGCAGCGCGTTGGACACCGGGTGTTCCAGCGCATGGTCGAGACCGACCTGGACGAAGACGACGACATCGACGAGGTCGCCACGCCGGCCGATGCCCCGTCCGGCGCCGCCATTCCGCTCGACGAAGAAGCCCTGCAAAAGACGATCGACGAGTGGGACGACAGCCTGGTCGACCCCTCACTCGAGCAGGTCATGGGCGAGAAATCGGACACGGACAAGGACGTCGACGAGGTGCTGCAAGACGTGTCGGACCTGATCATCACGCTCGCATCGTACCAACGCAACCGCAACTTGACCCTGCCCACGAGCCAGGACCGGTTTTCAGCCGACCCCGTCAACGCTGACATGCTGCGCAACGGTACCCTCGCGCAGCAGCCGAGCGAGGAGGAGATGATCACGTACCAGACGCTCAAGGCGCAGCTGTCTCTGATCATCCAGAGCCTGCCGCCCTACGCCGTGGCGCGCCTCAACTCGGACAAGCTCGCCGAGCTCAACATCAGTACCAAGATCGAGGTGCGCAGCGAAGAGTACCGTGGCATCCTCGAAGAAGACGAGTCCGTCGTGCGGGCTCGGCAGGCCGCCCAAGCCGCCCAGGCCGCCGTCAGCTCCCCACAGCAGCGCACGCCTGCCCACCGGTCGTCGAGCGCCTCGTCGAACCACTCCTATGGCCCGCAGTTCAACACGCCAAGTCGGACGCCCATCCCGGCAGCCGGTGGCTACTACCAAGGCCAGCACCAGACACCCGGCCGGGTTGTCCCGCCGCATCGGCCGTCCGTGGGCGCTGCCGGCACGCCCGCCGCTGCCCTGCCTCCTCATGTCAGACCCGGACCGCCGGGCCAACCTCCGTTCCGGCCATCTCCTAATGGGTATGGCAACTACGTGCCTGCCTTGGCCAAGGCACCACAGCAGCAGCAGCCGCCACAGTTCAGGGCCCAGCATGGGCAGCCGGTACCCGCACACATGTCGCCACAACGTGTCGTCTCCCAACCCCAGCCGGGAGCCTACGGTTCGCCCGCCCTGCAGCCGGGCACGCCCCAACAGTTCCGCTACCCACCGGGAACCCCGGGATACCCACAGCAGCAAGTCCCGCTGCCGCCCGCACCACAGTCCGGCATACCCCAGCAGACGTCGCAACAACGTCGCCCCTCTCAAGGCATACCATACCCCGCGTCGCCAGCTAATGGGGTGGCGCATCTCACGTCACAGCAGCGGCCGATCCAGCCGCCCCCACAGCATGCCGCCAGCCCACAGCAGCGATTCCACCCGGGTCCGATGACGCCGGGGCAGCCGCACCTGCAACAACAGCAACAACAACAGCCGCTGCCGCAGCAGCAGCAGCAACAACCGCAGCAGCTGATGGCCCGGCCACCGTACGCCGGGAACATGACGCCGCAGGGGCAGGCGCAGCAGCGCCAGTTTAGCGCGGGAGGCCAGGGCGGCGTCGCGGGCACGCCCGGCGGCGCCGTCGGCGGCGCCAACCTGGGGCCCTTTGGCTACCACACGGTGATGGACCAGCCCCAGCAGCAGCGGCTCATGGAGCAGGCGCGGGCGCGCGCCTCGGCGCACGAGCGGTCGCTGGGCTTCGCCGACAAGATGACGCAGGGCGGCGTGGGCCAGGTTGCGGGCCTGGCCGGGATCGGGCTCGGCGGTGGTGGAGGAGGAGGAGGAGCTGCCAACAGCAGCGTGGATATGGCCAAGCTGGCGGCGGCGCGCGCGAACATACCGGGGGGCGTGGTTCGAACTGGGCAGCAGCAACATCAGCCCGGCCACCAGCCACACCTTCAACCTCAAGCATCACCACAGCCGTTCATTCAACAACAGCAGCAGCAGCAGCAGCAAGGTAGCGGTGGCCAGCCGTCGCCGTCACCCATACCGATGAGCGTGTCGCCTGCGCCCAGCAGCGGGTTCCCGCGGCCGGCTTGAATTGGACGGGGTGAGGTGAAAACAAATCCACAGCACCCAGGTTTCTGGGTCACACGGCAAAGGAGTTGAGATGTGCCGCTTCTGCGATGTGCCGTTTCTACGATGTGCCGTTTCTACGATGTGCGGTTCCCGTTCTTTGTTTTCTCTTGGTTGGGCTTCGTCTGTGCGAACTATCGGGGTTTGTGCAAAACTTTAATCGTGCACCTTTCTTTTCCGGCTGGTTGGGGAATCGTTTCAATTGTATCATTAGGTCATTTTCTTCTTTCTCTTTCTCTTCCTCTTCTTCTTGCCATGGGTTATTCCTTTTTCTGTGTGTTTCTTTCTAAGGATGTTGTTTTTTGTGTAACTTTTCATTGATATTGGTATTTGGCTTTTCAGTAGGAGAGAACAAGGGGGACGGAGGGCATGTCTTTTGCCCATCATAATGGAACAAAAAAATTAGACCACGCATTGTAAAATTTGCTCCTTCGTGCACGGGGGATCCCTCCCTTCTCTGCCTGTGCTCTTACTTTCTGGAGGTGCCTCGAGAAGAACCGATGGAAGCCGCGCGCGCAGAAAATGTGAGAGAGCCAGCTGGGAAGAGAGGAGAAGGTTAGAACAGACAGACTAGGGAGACAGCGGAGGGAGAGCAAGAGGAACAACAAAACACATACGCATGGTTCGCATGGTTCGCGTGGTTCGCATGGCCCACCTGGTCGCCTTGGTCGCCCTTTTCACGCTTTTGTTTACCACGCCCCCCCCCCTCTTTTTTTCGTTTTTCTTTAACTTTTTTTCCCCTTCCTGTTTATCGTGCCCCTCCCCTCTGCATTCCTCGCCCGCTATCGTGAGCTGACTTAGGGACCTGTCGTCATTTCGGCTTTATCTGGTTTTTTTTTTTTCGCATTTTACGTATTTTATATGTTATATCATATTCCTTCCGCCCTGCATATCGGACTAATGCGCTCCGTTCTTAGTGCGTCCCAATATATGCAGCATCAGCAGCTTTGGGGCCATGCTATGGGCCGGCGTCCGGGGATCATCATCGGAGCTTTTTGGTAGCGAGTCCGCCACATTTATAGGGGCAATGTGGAATACGACGCGCCCGCATGTGAAGAGGCACCTCCTCGTCGAATTAGGGGGAGGGTGCGCAGGAGGGAGGAGCGGAAAGGCGGGTCGGAGGCAAGGGGCGCATACACGAAGGTCGGTTTGGACAAAGGCGCGCAGGAAGAAAGAAAGAAACAAAAAGAAACAAAACGTCAAAGCATGTAACGGTAGGGGTCTACCTAGAGAGTTTTGATTCTTGCCGGACAGGCGTGGGGCTAGGATGGGAAAAAGGGGGGGGGGGGGGTGAACTGACAACAACAATATCAAAGCACTCTACTCGTACTGAAAACCTGGGAAAGCATGCCCGCTTGGCTTCTCTTCTCTCTCGATACCCTGTCCTGCACTCCACACACACACACATGTGGCACGGTTGGTGCGAGGCTGCCAGTCGGCCTCTGACACCGTCGAAAGCAGAGAAAAAGAGGGAGGGCGTGAACATACGCTCAGTAGATTGCATGCCCAAGAACAGGGAAGGTCGAAGCGAAGATTGCCGGCAGGACAGAAAAAATAAAATGCCCAGGCTGGAAGTTCCGTTCCAATCTATGCCGTCCGGGGCGCAGGGCGGGCTGGGCATTCTTCGTTGGAGTTTGATGCTGGGCGAGGGAGCCAGAGGTTTTCTGCCCAGGATGTTTTCTCGCATTTCTTGGCAGAAGGCTTGTCTTGCTCTCGACCCCTTTCTTCAGACGGGAATGTCTCTGCCTCACAATGGGGTGTTGGTCGACACCCTGCAGCGTATGTCTGACTATGCATTGGCGAAAGACGAGGAGTGTAAAACAAAAAGGGGGGGGGAGAAAAAAAACCAATTGGGCGCCCAGCTTATCTGACTACAGATGTCTCGAACGGGACGAACCTCCCATTGTAAATCTCTTCTCCCATACGTCTTTTTATTGGTTTCTAAAGATGGCTCTGGGCTTGTCTTTATGCCCGTGTCTCAGTCCTCCTCTTATTTCTCGTCTTTGCCCCGTATGTTCCATGCTTTCTGATCCTATTATTTGTCGTTCACCTTTCCAGCCAAACCACACCCTAACTTCACCTTCTCTGACAAAGAAAACCAACAACACAAGGAAGCGGGGCGAAGGCGGGAGGGAAACTGGAAAAGGGGGGCGGGGGCTGGACGATAGCAAAACATGGGCCAAACAAACACTCGCAGCAACAAGGCTAATACCGGGCAACGCTCTAGAATCATATTCCGTAATTACACTCCACTCCCCCCTAATTCTCTCTCTGTGCATTGCGGATCACTGACTTTGCGATTCGCAGGTAGCTAGCTATGGCATGTCTGCACCGTTTTGCATGATACTGCACACGGCCCCGGAGCTTTCAACCGAGAACGCACCCCCTTTCGAACTTTTTTGCTGCGCTCTAGACCCTTCATGCGGCTTGTCGTTAGTTCCTTTCCCAACCGTTGGCCTCCCTTTACCCCAGGGCGAGGTAGGTCTCTGCCAAAGTACAAACATGTACCTACCCTTTCCACGCAGCTCTCATTGGTGCTTATACGACGTCATCGCGTAGCGTCTACTTCTCCAGTACTTGCAGTGTCATCAGTACTTCACGCCCGCCGTTGTCAGGATTGGCATGGCGGCCCACCGACTGCTACGGAGTAGGTCGCTACGATTTTTTTGTTGGGGGGAGAGAAGGAGTCGGCCTCGTTGGGCAGAGGCCCGTTTTGAGGGCCGTTAGAGCCAAAGCCGTCCCTCACCCGTTTCGGGACGACGACAAGGCTGCCAATGCAGATGACAGCATTGCTAGCGGGGATGCACTTAAGGTACTGATTTGAGAGCTTCACTGCGTTGGGGTAAGGCCCCCATTAAAAATTTAAAAATTTAAATAGGCAACTTGCAGGGGTTTGGTTTTATATTAATTTATTTTTGTGATGTTGTGTGCGGCCTGTGTCCAAAATGGATAGGTCAAGTGTCAGAAAGCCGGGTAGGGTAGGGTAAGGGCCTGCCTATCTGCTCGCACAGATAACAGGAAAGAGGGAATACGGAGAGGAGAGAGAACATAGGTGCTGGAGAGCGAACCTGCCAAAGGCAGACGACGACGCGCTGGCCTGTTGTATGTAGTAGACGCGGCTTTACGCGGTTCCTCTCTTGGCACTGAATTGTCCCCTCACGTTTTGCCTGAGATCTATCTTGGAATACCCCGGAGCGTCCATTCTGGACTCCTGTTTCCACGGTACACGTAGAAAAATATGGAACGAGGCAGGGGATTTTATTTTTGATTTAATGGTACGCAAAGGTGGATGCACCTGTCGATCACCTATCAATAGTGGAGTTCTAAGCTGCGGGCACTAAAAACAAGGTGTATAAAAATCGAAGCCGAAAGAGTGCAAGAACGTAAAGTGAACCGCCACTGATGGCTGTTGAAACGCAAAGACACACAAAGAACTATCAATGGGACAGCACCCTAGCGGGATGAAAGAACACGATAAGAGGAAGTTTCTGAGCCTCCCCCTTGTGGCCTCCCATGCCGCTGAAATGTCGGGTGTCTGGCTCTGGCCCTCCTTATTTCTCTGTTCTCTTCTTGTCGCCCTTCTTCTTCTTGTCCCCCTTCTTCTTCTGATCATCCTTTTTCTTCTGATCATCCTTCTTCTTCTTATCATCCTTCTTCTTCTGTTCGTCCTGCTGACGCTGTTTGAGGTCTCTGATGTGGCTCATCCGTTCGAAACTGCTGTTGTCGAATGGGTGGTTCGTGTAGTTGATGTACTGCCGCCGCAACTCGGTATTGTCGCCAACACCTTTGTTATACGGGTTGGTGCTGTCACATTGTCAGTGACACATTATGGTAATAGTAGAGAAAAGAAATGACAAAAAAAGAGAATATCTCACGTGTCCTCGTTCCATCCCCCGTCCGCAGTAAGGGACCAGTTGGATGCGCGTCCGGCCATGATGTTTTTTATTTTTTTGAAGAGCGAATGTCAGAGATAGAATCGATATAATGCAATTAGATGTCTTTCACTGGCTATGCGAGTAGTCGACGGTGAAGAAAGGAGACGGAAAGAAAGAACTCTTGTCAAGAGATGAGAGGCGATCAAGGGGCCCTTTTATATTCATCCAGAAGCACCTGATATGATATGGACTGCTTGGACGAGGGAAGGAGGAAAACTTGAGTCGGCCGAGCGAAAGAGAATACGAGAAGGAAGGAAACTAGAGCTTGTAGCAGCTGCAGGGCATCTATCACATCGTCACCGTGGTGGGAGACAGGACGTGGAGCCAGAGAGCGAGAGAACAGGCAAGCGGAGGACATCACGACGTCCACCGGCAGCCTCTAAACACCCATGCGCGACATCAGCGGATCCTATTTTCCCCTCTCCTTGCGTGTGTATCATCAGTCGCCTTTCTGCTGTGGTCTTGCTTGCCATGGCTAACCTCTTGAAAGGGCCTCGTCTCGTCCTCGCAACCTTCACGCCCCCCCCATCTTGCCTCACCGTTCTTATCTTGGCGAGGTGGCAGGGCGCAGGACAACAACACGTCGACGATCACAACAGACACGCCTTTCCTGCCTGTGCGGGACGTGGCGGAAAGGCGGCGATGCAGAATGCAGGCGACGAAGGACACGATGGCGCGTGAAAAAAATAAATAAATAATAAAGACAAATAAATAAATAGAAAAAAAAGACACACAAGCTTGGATTCGCTGCTCGTGCACGCATCCCAGACCCGACAAGAGCGGCAGCCGACGGGGGCACTGCAAAATACGAACCAGGCAGACCCTCTTCGAACATCGACTGCCCGTCGTTTCCTTCAATCTATCCCCTTTGAGACAAGCAAGACGACACTCCCCCCTCAGCGTCCTCCTGGTCCCCCATGCGCCGTGCCGCTAATGTCTCTGGGAGCTGTGGGATCCAGTGTTCTGTCAGATTTTTTTCTTTTCTTTTTCCTGCTTTTGGTTGATTAATGTATTCCGAGGACGAAAAGGGGGGTGACACGCGTGTCTGTGGTGGTCGGCTGGCGAGGTCGAGACGGAACGGTCGGAAGACGGAGGACGGAGGACGGGGTTCGAAAATGCTCGGTCGCGGTTGAACGCAGGCAACAGGAAATTGGCGCACGAGATGCTGCGAGAAGAGAATCATGAGTCGGAAAGAGAGCTTTTGCGTTGTCGAAGAGGGCAAGAAACAAGAAATGAGAAAACACAAAAGAGAAAGGGGAAGTGAAGGTCAGAGTAAACAATGGCCTGGCAGCGGAGCTGTGGCGCACGAGCGACCTACCTGGAGCTGGATCTGCAGTGCGGCATGCTGTAATATACTACAGGATGCAGAGGGACAACAGGGCACTCCAGGTGGCACACCGAGCGATTGTCTTGCAATAGACGAGGCATCTGATTGCCGGGGTGCTGCCCTCTTTCTCCAGCTACTCGCTTTCTTGTTTTCTCACCCCCCAACCCCTTTATTTGTCTCTCCATCCCTCTTCGCCTTTGTTCAAACAAGACTGAAAGCCCCCATGCTGATCGAATAGAGCACGAACGGCGCCTGCGAGAGGAAATTGCAAAGCTGCAACCGCTCCCGCGCTGTGGATTTCTACAGGGGTTGCTTATGCAGACTGTGATTGCATGCTTCCTCAGGTACATGGACCTGTAGCTGCCCCTGGTGGGAAACTAAATATACCTGGCAGCGGTTCACTGTGCCCTACTAACTGAATGACCGCCTGAGGAGACACGGGGGATGGTCGGTCTTGTGGTTTCCTTGGAGTCTGGCAACGATGCAATACACCTGGGTTGGCAGCGCAGCCGGCCATTGGAGCTCTGAGGCAGACAGTAAAAAACGCAGTACACTGTAATACTCCGTCTATCAAAGAGTCACGTACGGAGTACAGCATACGGAGCGAGCCACAGGACGCCATATCGCCCCTGCAGAGCTGTCTGCATTTCTTGGTTAAGCCAGTGGGCCTCCTGCATGGCATGGGCTCTTAAACGTCGCGTCACAGTTCCCTCCGTTGAGGATCCGTCATCCTCTAGAATGTGACGGCGCTCGTCTCGTCAAGCAAACCGCTGCACGTACTCCGTATTCTCTCCTTATCTTGCGGCTCGGCAACACGTCGCACGCGGAGGTGGCTTTTGGCGGAGCTGCGTAGCGTTGTTTCCCTCTGTATTATTGTTTGTATCATTCCACCACATGAAGCGTGTATCTGAAGCAGCGGTGAAGAGATGGCTTTCCCACTGCCCCCCCAAACCCCAGCCCCCCCTGCCCCCAGCCAGATTTCTGCACTTTCAGGGGGGGCTCAGACACTGAGGCTTTCCCGCCCGCTTGTCTCGTGAGTCTTGGTGGCCGTCGTGTCTCCATGACGTTCACGTTTCGTTTACGGAGCATAGCCAATGGAATTCGCTTCTGCTTTGCCTTCTTCTTTGGAGCAGCTTGTGGCAGTTTAGATGTCCATACTCTGGCGTTGATTGGTCCACCAAGCGGGCCGCAGCAAAGCTCTATGCCGTCGTCCCGCCCGCTTTCGTCGCCTCCGGTGGCCGCGACACCACGGAGTATTTCTCGTTCGTGGCCATTTATTCTGCATCCAACGCCGACGAACGACAGATTGGCATATCTTGCAACTTTTGTGCAGTCCCTCTAAGCGGACCCCCCCTTCGCCATTTGTCTGCCTTGTGGCCTCTGGAATTCCCCGTTTCTTCGGCCGCCTGTGTATGGAACTTCCGCGCAGCCCGGCCCGGGCACAGCCCATGGTCTCATCCTTTCCATCACACTGCATAAGGATTGCCAAAGCGAGGCACGTCTAAATGGGCCGTCGAGAGAGGCAAGCTAAAGCGCACTGCGGCCGACGGCCTGTGGGAGCCCGCGAGGCTCTCCGTGGCTCCCTGCCTCTGCGGATCGCTAATCCTGCTTATGCGTCCCGCGTCCAGGCGCAAGCACGCCCCGGGGAGAATATTGCCATCGACACGCTCCGTAGATAAGGATGTCGGAGGACGACAGCTGAAAAGACAGCCACCGAGCGCTGTATTTGGGCGAGGTGGGCCACGGATACTTCCCCGTAGCTACCCCGCCCCTGCTCATCCACCTTGGCCAAAGAACTTGACAGGCGCGCTTTCGTTCGTCGTTGCAGCCTCATTTTTCGGGGGGTTTCCGATGCCCACATCCCCGAAGCTGGCACAGGACCAGCGCAGCTCTCCCTTCCCCAAAACTTTCACGTCCAAGAAGCAGAAGCCCTCGGCGGCGAAGAGCTGCGCTATTTGGCGGGACTCTCTCGGTGCCAAGGCCGCACTATGACGATGGAAATCAGCTGCGCCTGGGCCAGGACCTGGGGTCGCGGGCCGGCACTCGAGTCTGGTGGGACGCTGGTCCGCCACTAGAGCGAGACACGTGCGCTGCTCTCCATATTGCAACGCTGCTGGGCTCTTTCCAGGAAACCCTAATTAAGCTTGCCTTCCTCTCGTCTCCGCATTGTTCGACGCTTTCTCACCATCTCTCCAAAAGAACTTCAAATTCCTGGGCGGTGCGACGCTGGCCTCACGCAGCAGCATAGGAAGAGTATGGGCGAAGCACGGACGCCGCGGCTCTTAGCATCTCTGACGCTCGCATTTTTCATTGGCTTTCCCCGGCAAATGAGAGATCGCTGGCCGTCTGCAATCACCCGATACGCGGTGCCGATGTGCCAATGTCGTCGACGTGTCCCGCCTCCTCCCCTTCACGTGACGCGATGTGGGGGCTGCCCTACGACGGCCGTTGCATTTCCCTCTCTCACAATGCCGTCGACGTGACGGAGCACTGACAGCCCTGCTGCCTCCTCGAGACACATCCTCCAATGACGAACCAGATACTCCTTGCATTCTCCGTAGTAGCACCGCCTCATCGCCTGCGCCTCACAAAACCCCCGCTAGCATCTGGTATTGGTGACCGTTCTCAGATCTTCAGCCCAGCGTCTCATTCGAGCACGACCTCCCTCTGTTGCGGACGCGGGCGTGGGAACGGTGTGCGGGACGGAAGAATAAGGAAGAGAAGAAGAAGAAAGCAGAGAACGGGAGGGGTCTGTTGTTTCCTGCACAAGGGTGTCCTGCGTCTGCGTCTGCAGCCAGACGGTGCAGGGAGAGCTTTGGTTCTCCAGCACAATGGCGGGGCTGAGACAGGAAGAAGAAAACAGGCAAAAAGGAGGAGGCCCGCAAAAGAGACGACGACGGAAGCCCCATGCATTCTGTCCAAAGCGCGCGAGGCACGATGGGTAAGAGGGAACTCCACCTCCCCCGACTCCATACTTATGAGATGGCAGGGAAGAGAGGGCCTGGGGGAGGGGGGACGCACGCACCGAGGCGTTTTAATTGCACGTCAGATAACTGGGCCACAAGGGAAAACGCAATGGCCCTGTCGTGCTCGCATCTTACTATCCCATTTCCGAACTGTGCTGTGCTCCTTGCTCCGCAGGCGAAGGCCAGGACTTCACAAAAAAGGTTGCCGCGTGCCGGAGCCAAAACGGCCGGCCCAATCTACTCTGTACGAAGCAATCACGACGTCATCTGTACAGGGGCGGGCATCTCGTCGTTTGTGTTTGATGCCGGCGAAGAAGAGCGAGCTCTTCTCCCGGACATCTCGTGTTTCTCGGACTTTTTCCACACGAGAAAGGGCGCGTCGCTCTCGTCCTCTTCCTGAGACAGGAGCGCGGCCGCCGCCCTGCAGCCGCCCCCTGACCATGCATTGGCAAAGGATGGAGAATGCATCTTAAACAGGAAAAAGGAAAAAGGAAAATTAGACGAAACATCAGGAAGGGACTACGAGTGAATTTCCCTGGCTCCAGATGTCCCAAACAAGACGCAATCTCTTCTTTCAGTACTTTCATTTCCTTTGCTTCTAAATATGGATTTGGGCCTCGTCGCCCGTGTCTCAGTCTTCCTTGCCGCGGGTTTGCGCCCGCTTGGCTCTTTTGTTTACTTCGCATGCTCCCCGCCTGACGTCTCGTCCTGGCTGTCATACGCCGCCGGCAGCACACGACCCCCTGGCATGACCCCTCTAAAGGCACGACGCAGCGCGGCGAAGCGGTGTGAAGAACCGATCAAGGGAGGGCAGCGACGGGGAAAGCTGCTCCGTACCGAAAACAACAATCCTTCACCTGTCCCCCCCCCCGTCTGCGTGCGAAGCAGAGCCTGTCGGCCGCCTCGAACTCGGCTCTGCGAGTACCGCCAATGAGGCTGACAGCTCCTCATTAGGTATAGTAGGCATGCACGAGCATGTCTGGGCTGCCTGAACGGCCAGGAAAGGAAGCTTGGAACACGGCCTGCGGGTTGCGGGGACGCGCTTTGCCTTGTTTTTTTCCCAAGCGGATTCTTCTCGCTTCTCATGGGCACTAGCTTCGCTCCAGGCTTGCTTTGCGATGTCCCCCTTTTCCGGGGACGCTTGCTGCCGCCAAGGTCGAAGCATGTACCCTCTCCACGCCACGCTCTTGGGAGCCCGCACGGCACCATCGTGTAGATCTACCTCCCGGGTACATGCGAGGCTGCCATCTGTACCGAACCCGCTCTCGCTCGGTAGCCCAATCTGTTGAGGCGGGAGGCATCCAACCATGGTTGAGACGCAGTCGAGGAGGGCCGTTGAATCCAAGGCCGCTTCTCGCCCCTGCGACAAAAAAATTAAGATACGCCGGCGACAGGGGTGGTAATTTGTCCCTTTTATTTCTTGTGTGCGCTTATACCGAAAGGGGAAGAGGGCCTGCTAACATACGGAGTAGGACAAGGAGCTATCTGTAGGGCCTGCACGAGACCAGAAAAACCAGACAAAAGACCGTGGAGGAGGAAAAAAAACAGAGAGCGAAAGAGAGATAAAAATAGCGCGTAATAGTAGATGTAGAGAGCACAAAATTGAGGGCAAAACAAGATAGGAGGAACAACGCAAATTTCGCATGATATGCAAATTTCGCATTGCAAATTCGAAGTCAAGAGAACATGGTCTTTGCCCTTCTAGACGCGGTTCTGCATGGGCCTCTCCCGGCACTTCTCCATAAATCGGGCCCCCTTTTCCTTAGCGTTTGGTATCTCGAAGCAAGTAGTAGTCTAACGCGTGGTGTAGAATTCAAGGGATCTTATTTAGTTCGACGGTAAGGTAGCTAGCCGCTGGCCACCCTTGTAGAAAATCTCCCCTTTTAGGGTGAAGCTCAAAATAGACGTGTATGAAAGCCGACGTGAGAGAGTGCCACAACCTGGCGGAAACAATAGCTGGTCTGCGGTTTAAAAAGAAGGAGAATGCGGCGATGGCCAAGCGTCCCCGCCGCCGAAAGAGCTCGACGGAGAGGGTTCGTGAGCCTGCCGCTCTTGTGCCTCTTGCTCTCCTGTTTCTTCAACCCACACCCACTGCCATTCCGTCTGGCCTCCTGTCCCGTCCACCAACTGCCACAGCCAGGCTCCTTGTTCCGCGGCTTCTTCCACCCATTCTTGCTCCCAATGCCCTGCTGTTTCTTCCACCCAGAGCCACTCCCAATGCCCCTGTCCCACCGGCTCTTCGACCCATCGTCCCTGCCAATGTCCTTCCGCTCCTTCTACCCAATACCACTGCCACTCTCCTCGTCCCGCCTCCTCCCGGCCATTCTGTGCATGGATGGCATCTCTGAGGTCCATACGGTGCATCATGTTCTCTGGGAATTCGATGGCGGGTGCGTTCGCATGGTTGACCCGGAATGGCGCCAGCTGGCTGTTCTGCGCCACGCCTTCATCGTGCATATGGGAGCTGGGCACACGGTCAGTCAATGCATATGATTGATAGAAATAAAGAAATAAAGAAATAAAGAAATAGAGAGATAGAGAAATAAGAGAAATAAAGGAATAGAGAAATAGAAAAGCAGGAATAGATATAAATGAAAAACCTCACGTTTCGTGACCCCATCCGGCATTCCCGGAAACAGAGATGTTTGACTCGCTTCTGCTGCACATCGTTAGTCGACACATGGGACGAGACCAAATTGAGGAAACCAGGCAAAACCAATATAGGGAAATAAGTAAAAAGGAGGAGAAATCTCACTTGTCATCATCGCTGCTTGAATCATCAGCAATAGGCATGTTGAAAGTGCTTCCAGTCATTGTGCTTGGGGGGTGTTTTGTTTCTTCGGTTTGGAAGGAAGAAATAAAGTTCAAGTCAATGTGTTGATATTCAAAAAGTCCGGCTTCGTTTACCTCTGCTGTAGATGTTAGAGAAAGGAGAGGAAAAAAAGAAGAGATCTCGTCGATAGAGGAGCGGTCCTTGGGAACCCTTTTATATTCGACTAGAGTCGCTAGACGTCGACCCGCTGGACTGAAATGGAGAGAAATAGAGTTGACTTAGAGAGCAGGAGAATAAAGCCATCTGGGGCCTGCAGCTGCTGCAAGGCCGTCATCACATCGTCACCGTGGGTACTTTTGTCGAGGCGGTGGGTGACACGACTGATAGAAAGAGAGAGAAAGAGAGAGAGAGAGAGAAGACAGAGAGAAGGGGGGGGGGGCCTTCGGAGACGACAAGCAGGCAGCATACCACGACTTCTACCAGCGGCATAGTCAGAGCCGCACGGGGCATTGTCCAAGTATTTGTTTTTGTTTTGCGTTCTTTCCTGCCTGCACCGCGTCAAGTCACCTTGCTGTCGTGGTCTAGTTCTCGGCTAACCTCTTAAAGGGCCTTCACTCGTCGGCGCAACTCTCACGCCCCCCCTTCCCATCTTTCCCTATCAGCTTTGATGAGGTGGCAATTCGTCAAACAACAAATAACGCGAGACGACGATTGATAGACAAGCCATTTCGGTCTCTCTCGAGGGCGTCGCGGATGAGCGGCGACGCAGCCGCAGGCGACGGCACGCGCGGACCAGGGCTGGATGAGAAGTTGAAAAAAACAACAACAAGAAAGAGATAAAATCATTTGCCGTGCTGCGTTGTCCATACTTGCTTCCAGGCGCGACCAGCAATATTTGGCGGGTGCGTGTGATCGAAGAACATGAGTGCGGAAAAATCGACAAGAGTCAGCCTTGCTTGCCAACCTTTGCTTCCTTTTTTTTCTCTCCTCCCTACCCGCCAGGAATAACAGAGAACGACAAAAGACTTGGAACAGACAGTCCCGCCAGCGCACTTGCGGCTCTAGGCGGGTTCTGATCCGTCGTAGCTAAGACCTTCGGGCGTCGACATGACCCACGTTTGTCGTCAGCATATCAGCCATTTTTAATGCTTTATTCTGGGACGGCAAAGATGCCAGGCGTGACTGCAGCAGCTGGGGGAACGCGGCCACTGTGAAATACAGCTGCTCGACGTAGAGAGACGGTAAACTTGATGGACGGTGGCCGACAAAACTCGGTGGTTGCCACATGAGCGCAGCAGAGAGGTGGCTTGATGAGACGCTTTGAAACAAAAGAGTAGAGAGTCCAACAAGGCTGCGAAAAGAAACAAGAAACGAACGAGAGAAGGAGACGTATAGCCCGCGTCTACATCACCAACCCCCAGTCGGAATACTGATCGTAGCGCTGTGGCTCGTCGTCTTCTGCGGCAGAGAATTGAGCACCAAACCAGAGTTCCCACACTGTGGGCCAGCGCAGGTTGTGCTAAACGAGGCTGCAACTGTTTCATTTGCTGGCCTGTGGCCACTGAGCGCAGGCTAGCTCTACGAGCATTGTTCGAATCTGGCGGGAAACACTGTGACGCTGTAATCCGTACGTAAGATACCATTGATCTCCCAAGGGGCAGACAAAACATAAAATGGTGGACATAGGCGAACGGAACACGTGCTTCGCCAGGCCTGTCGAGAATCTTCCCCCCTGGACTGAAGCCAAAGCAAAGAACGACCGCAGCTCGTCACGCAGTAGTGGAAGCCGTGTGACGGTGTGATGTGAAAAAGCTGCATGGGCTCATGCCTCGATTGGCTTTGAAGTGGCCGCCTCACCGAGGCTGCTTTGTTGCTACTCCGTTGGTTCCTGACCGGCGGGAGCTGGTAGGGGCGTTTGGTCGCTATGAAGTAGCGGTCAAAGAGATCTCGGCCGTCCTGGCAATGCAAGATAGCACGCGGCGGCCTCGTCTCAGAGATTTTCAGTTTCTTTTTTTCTCTGCCTTGATACCTCTTATCTTTCCTTTACATTGAACGTGGAATGTCCCGCTTTTGTTTCTTGCCTGACTTGGCATTGTGCCGTCTTACGAGGTTCACATCGCTTGTCTGTGTGCGCGGAGTAATACGAAGTACGGACTACGGAGTAGAGAAACGAACAATATGGATCTAGCTACTATGTACAGCACTCGCTGTATCCTCGCCTCAACGCACGGGCAGGGCGACTTGTCACTGAATGTCTACTATCAGCAGCTGTGAGCCGTAAATCCGTATCATATTTTGGAATCCATTTGGGCCCTCAATTTACGAAAAAAAGAAAAGAAAAAACGCCACAAGCCACCAATAAACCATAGAGGGAAACGATCGCCAGTATTACCACCCCATTCCCTAACCGAGCCTGAATGTGTTTCGAAAAGGTCTTTTGAGCCAGGGGTTCAGGAACAGATCCGACTGGTTTAATGTGCCATGATGCGCTGTGCGAACACAGAATACGAAGTAATACGAGTACTCCGTACAAAGTACTCGTATGGGACAAGTGAGTCACAGAAACTCATGTATCTTATAATTTGGCGGCCCATATGACTGAAAAAACGCTCAAACACAGACCCCGTAACTGGGTAGAAGTAAAACAAAACCCACTAAATTCCTCAAAAACTTACTCCGTACAAGTACAAGTACGTTGCAGGGCACTGTCAGCTAAGCAGGGGTTAGGCGGGGGTTTGAAATAGTGCCGGCCTTCCTTGCAGCCTGCACGCTCCCTGCATTTCTGTACATAGTAATTACTCCGCAGCAGCACGAGAAAACCAATGCGAGGTTGTAGGGGAAGAAACCGTTTCTTGTAGGGTCCTGGCCTGTAGCGACGTTCACAGTCACCTAAAATACCAACCACAAATCCGGTTTGAATTTCTGTGCTCGTGCCGCGCATCAAGCCCCCGAACGGTGTGTTGATAACACGCATCGAAAACGTAATCTTCGAGCCCACGAAGGAAACAGCGGTATTTTTGTCAGGCACAGAGTTGCCTGGACCAGAGGGAGGCCCAACTCACTTCCCCACCGCGTCCCTACTCGAGGAAGGCCGCCGCTGTCACAAATAGAGCGCATCGCCCGCTCTTCGATATGAATATGGTAATTACTCCGCACGAATCGGCCTTTGTTCGAGATAGTGCTCCGTAAACACCATTTACGTCGTAGAATTCTACGGAGCAGTGCAGTACCTGATCACGTACCACCCAACTACCTTACCATTGGTATCTCTGACGCCTCATGATTGTGCTCCTGGAACGGATGTTGGCATTGCCATGGTATGGCCTGAGTAGCAAGATGGAAAGACGTGAGATATATTTTTAAAAAAAAAATAAGTAACAGGTGGAACGCAAGACCAAATCCCTCAGACTCAATATTCTCAAAGCAAGATAGGTGTTTCTGCAGTGCCTTACGACTGTGTTCTTGACCGGATCTACGAAGAATTGTGCCTGGTATTTGTTCGGTAGAATGCGTTTCGGAGAGGTAAGACGCAGCTGAATCATCTCGATTACTAATACGAGTGTCAGTTGGATTTCTATCAGTCGGCGCTGCGCTCTGCTGTGCCACCCCCTTTTCGGTTGTAGCCTGAGGCTGCCAATTGAGTCTCGGGCTTGTCTCGGTCGACAAGGAGGTGCGTAGCTGCCGGCCGGCAAACCTGACTACTAGCTGGGTATTACCGACCACCTGGGCCCTTTAGCTTCATTCTTGACAACAGACTACGGAGTACTTCGTAATCTGTACTCCGTACTCCGCATGCACTCACTGAATGGTCAGCACGACATATGCTGCTCCTGAACAATGTTACTTTATCCAAATTGCAGTTGTTCGTCGTAGTGAGCTGGGCATGTCACGAAGGGTGAGAGCCGGCGGTGTATGATGCCTGTGATCTTATGGAAGCTGACCCGTTTTGGCTTCTCCGAAACAATGTTTCTCAGAGCAAACACCGTGCTACGTGTCATTTTCCTAGAGGCAACGTAGCTAGAGGTCATAGCAGAAGGTTAAGAAAAGGGAAACGACGACGTGGTCAGCCAGAATCTGCGGCACCAAGCTCCTTGCAGAGAGCTGTATGCTGTACACCGTATTGGCGACAGATTCTGAAGTCATTGGTTGATGATTCTGAGACACTATGGAAAGAGTGGATTTCATGAGAAAAGAAAAGGAAATGGAACAACAGTCTGTGGCCCTGTTCAGGGGCTGTGGGCTGGAAAAATTATTCCGGGGCTGATGCATGGCGACTGGAATTGGGCTGCCTGGCGGGATCGAAGGCGGCGTACTCCGTACTCTGTATATATAAATAGGATGCCGTGTCTTCCTCACCGTATGTAAAGTAAACTTGGCTGCAAAACACTCGACCAATCTTCCGTCGAGTATGGGACGCCCCTATTGTGCGACTCTGAAATCCCGGTCCCCAACCCAGAGCCATTGAAAATGAAGAAAACCGCTTCGAGAGCAGATCTCTCCACCGCCACCGGCACGAATGTTCCGGTTCTACGTGATACCCAACGACGACAGCAGGATCACTGGGATAACCACCTTTAGTATATCACAGGAACTGCGCCTTCGACAACACTGCTTATTTTTTCCTAGCCATGTTTGGACTCGGCGGATTTCTCCCCTGACGGCGAGCTGCTCACTCAAAAAGAGCACCGGATCCCGCAAGGCGGATGGGCAAAGCACTTCACGAAGACAAGGAAATGCTCGAGGGACGAGGATGGTGTATAAGACATCAGGAAAAGAAAGAACGGCTCCGATACCATACTAAAAGCAATACTCAAAGGTACAGAACACGAAACTCTTCAACAGCCTGGGCAAAAATACGCACTTTGCGAGCATTGCTTGTATATTGCCCAACTTGACTCCTAATAAAAAGAATGGCTTTCAAGAATGCTACTTGGCCGCCAACATCGCCATCATCGATCTCTGCTGATACATCAACAAGTTGGGCTATAGAACTCACACGCCATCTCTTGACGGCGTCCCCGAATGGTCCTTGCGTAGCATTGACCAGAGTTTCCGGATTACACATGCTCACCCCTTCCCATACGGGTGTTTCCAGCCGGCCTATCTAATTATCTTCGGATGGTTCGGGCCGTGACAGCACAGCCTCACGGCCTAGTGCCTTATATAAAGCCCCTGCCATCAATCTAGCTCAAATCCTGTCACATTCTAAGACCTCGGTCCAACTTATATCCCGATCAAGACCTCCATTCGACCGACAGCCTGCTCGTCACTTCAGGTTAACAACACTCCCATCTGACCCTTCCTAAGGAGCAGGGATTCATGCCCATGGGCATTCTTTTGAGGCCGCCAGTTATTTCTCGTGCTATTAGTCAATTCTCGCACATCGACAAAGAACTGAAGATCTGGATTCCATTTTCCCACGCCTACTCTCTCCCTAGATGATGAGAAGCACTAAAACGCCATTGCTTGCCTCTGCTGAAATGATAGACACGGATGTGGGTGATGTTGGGGCTTCAGATGCTATGAACACGGAAAGTGTTCCAGAGTGGCGAGGAGCACACCCCCCTTCGTCGAAGATAACAACACGACCACCAACATCCAAAGCTACGAACAAACACTCTCGGAGATGAAAGTCACAGAAATTGAACCGAGCTACACTGACCCCCTGCAACAAAACCGTGGACAATTCCGACCATGTAATCTTCTTGCATTCAAAAGAACGATGCTCACCAAAGAGACACCTACAACAAAAGCCACTTGACAGAGACACTGAGGACCATTCCCAAGCCTGCAAATGCGCCGCCAACTTACAGAATGGAAGCGTGTCTCTTTCTCCTGCGTTTTTCTTTCTTTTTTTCTCTTTGCAGATGCAATGAGTGGGGCACAGCTTCTGCTGGCCGGACTCTGCACGTAACGCGTGATGAGGGTGAATTTCAGCTTTACGCCCCCTACTGTGCACAAGCCCCTTGATTCGCCCTTGACTGTTAATCACATACACCTTCTAGCCCAAGACCGCATCCATGCACACCTCCCGTTTTCGACACCAACAAGCCGAACGCATTGGGAAAGCATATCGGCGTGGGGGTAGCAGCGCACATCAATGACCGGCCATGGGATCGATAGTGTGGGGGGATAATGTAGAGAGGGTCTACTCCGTACTTGGTATTTATTACACAAGATTAGTCTCTTTGCTCTGCTAGGCGGGAACGTCCAAGTGCCTCCCTTACCCTCATCTTCTGCCGAAGGCCGCATCTTGACCCTTGAACAGGAGACCGAGATCGCAAGCAATCTCGCATTCCTGATCCGCCGCAATCACGATTCGAAACGCGTGGCAACCATGGCGTCGAGACTGACAAAGTTGGCCTAGGCATGGTCATACGGCTCTGCGTGAATGGCAACGATCTTTTTCGAGTCGAGGACGGATTGAAAGAAATTTGCCGAACGCTAGAGCAGATATCGCAACAGAGTATGAGCTCTCCCAGAGAACACGGAAGCCCACGACATCGACCTCCTCCTGCAGAAAATTGTCGAGCTCGACGTCTCCCGCATGTCATCACGGCTAAAAGCGACGCCGAGATACATAGTTTTTTTTTTATCCTATCAAGCAACTTTACCAGAGTTTCTAGAACCGGCCAAATATCACCGTCCAACTAGGAGAGAGCATGAAAGCCCTAGCAAGCTTATTCAATACGCTGAAGGCGTTTCCAGAACCTTTGGATATACCAGGACGGGGCTCGTAAAGAAAATAGTTATTCTTGCGTACGACCTAGCGCAATCAGACGACTTTCGTACGACCGTTGGGTCCATCGCCAATGGCATCAAATTGGCCGACACAATCGCTAAACTTAGCCAGTATTAAAACTGGCTGGGCAGTCCTGCCCAGAGGTCCACATTCCTGCGGGAGTTCCCGATGAGTGGAGGCATGTGTCGGCGGAAGACGGCTGCAGGAAACGACATGTCACGAGCTCATGCATTGGAAAACCAATCGCATCTCCAGGAGCTGGCTCGCAAAGATTGGACGGAACTACATTTCCCCCCTTTCTTTGCATGCAGCCCATTTAACCGCGACTCTCGAACCATTTTTGCGGATCCTCATACGCGGCGCTTCTGTTTCCGCGCTTCTGTTTCCATGCATCGGATGGATCTTGGCGTCTTGTGGCAAGCGCCATAGCCGACTATGAAAACTATATTATAAAGTACGAGAAGAATGCGGTCATTAATAGACGCGTCTAATCCCTTCCTCCGTATGGTTGTGGCTTGATCAAGAAACCCTCATTCCTCGAATTGGGCGGTAGGGCCTCTATGCAACATGCATCAGGCCGCCGGTGGCACAATGACGTGGCAGCTATCCAAAACAGACATGCCAATAGGAAGGGCACTGCCAGAATCTGTGGTATCTTATTCGGTGGAACGTAAATGGAGGCAGGGAGAGGAAAGTAAATGATGGGTACCCCCGCGCAGGACGCCAACAGAACCCAACCAAGAACAGCTACCGGCGTCGAATGGCAACTGAACAATCAATCATCGGTCTTTCTTAGTGTTGCCTGCATTTGATATTGCTAAACTCGTTATCATCCCCCATTACAAAGTGCGCAGCGTAGGAGGACCAAACTGGTGAGCTTCCCGTGCGTAGCAAAATCAAGTCGGTTGCTGTTATCGGCGCTGGTGTCTAAGCGGCATTGTATCTGTATGGCATCTGCTCCGTGCTGGCATCGATATCGTGGTATTCGAGCGGTCTGATCGGGTCGGTGGCGCTTGGGTATACGGCCCACAACCGGATCGAGGCCCGCCCGATCCCTGCATGTGGCCACCTGCAACCAACTTTGCTGATCTGGAAGACGAGCTCCAAACGAAACAAGACTAGAGCACTGAGACGACCGTGCCCTTGTTTGCCACGGCCAGTTCCGGTCTATGAAGGCATGACGAGCACCGCCACTTGGTGATACGAAAGTCACTACTCAACTTGCCCGGGGGCACAAACTATCCGATGCCGCACGGCCAAGTTCTCGTATAAGCTCGCCCGCTTCTGGGGAAATACCAAGACAACCACTTGGCTGTGTGACGTGTTCCGATGAAATTTTTTGTTTCTACCTTCTTCCTTAGCGGAGTGGTTGACCGAAGTAGAAACTTGTAAGCCACATCCGATGCAAAAATTATGGTCGAAGTGTAGAAAAGACAAGGAACAAACACGAGTCGAAGAGAGCACACGCTTGATCCGTGAAGCTCGCGCCTTTGACGGCATCTATTAGCGCCGTGACGCCGTGGACGTGGCAGTAAACTGCACTTTTCGTTGGATATTGACCCCATCGGTGCCCTCGCGTTCCGTCGAAGACTAGCAATACAATCGTCTGCTCCAGATATCTCGTGGCTGTCTCCCTGCTGCCCACTGCCCGTGGAATAGAGCCATCCATTCCATTTTGATTGCCAGCCTAAGCTCGGCTCTAGGTGGTTTTTTTACGGCCCCGCCAACTTCACCTTACATCATCTTTACCTCTAATCCACGACTAGTTAATGGAGGCGGTCTCAGTATCTTCTGTCCCGAAACGAGCATCACGTTGTATTAGAGATTGTTCCGGTTACAAATTGGGGGCTTTCGCGACCGATTCCCAGTCTGATGCGGTATCGTGTCCTGGACCAGTTGTCCACATTAGGGGGCCCCTTTATATGACAGAACTCATGGCGGTGGCCTCACGCTGTAGCCAAATACTTGCGCTGGCAGTATTTTGCGTCCACACGTCAGACAGTAATCGTCGCTCCCGTAGCCGTGCGATCCACAATAGTCACACACAATCATGATGAGCCCCTTTCCCTTCTGGGGTGGATCAAAGACGGAGCTGGACCAGCCATAACTGGTGGCTTTGGGCTCGTCGGCCGTCTTGAGACTCGTATCATCAGTGTTGGCGGCCTCGGCCGTGGATGAGCTCTGTTTCGTCCGCACCGCCTCTTTCGTCTGTGGCGTCACAATAGGCCTCGGCCTTTGGCTGGGCCCGCTGGAGTCCTTTGGTTTGACGGTGGATGCTGCGCCTATTGGCAAGACGTTCGAATCGATCGGCGCGTCTGTCTTTACATTTGCGCTAACTGAGCGTACATATTTGCCCGCTATCCTTGAACGGCGCATCAGAGACGACAAGTCGTAGAGGGATCTGATTTGCTCTTGCATCTGCTGGACAAGCAAGCAGATCTTTGGCTTTCTGCGCCGTGGGCGTTTCACGTCGTCGCGCTCCGCTTCGGAGTCCGAACTGGAGCTGGCGCTGACGCTACTGATCGAGTCATGATCCGACCCGACAGCGGGATCATACTTTCGTTTGGCGATGATAGTTGCTAGGGCAGGAGTTAGACCACGAAGACTTAACCACAGATTGAAGGAACACTTACCTTGGCCGAGGACTGCTATCAGGCGTTGGAGGATTGCCTCGACCAAGTGCTTTGCATGATCGTCATGTCTAAGCGTGACGTCCAGAGAGCCACGGCCACTTGCTGGATGGCCTGCGATGGTCTGCCCGCCCCAGATCTTGGCTCTCCCATATGCCTCTGATATTTCATTGATTTGAACCTGTTCGTGATGGATCACAAAACAGTTCCTCTCGTTGAGGGCCCCCAAGAATCTCCCTAGTGCCAGCATGCACTCGCCGTACAAATCCGAAAGAGTCAGGGATGCCATGGGCGGGGACACGCATGCGGCAAACCGTCGCTTTGTGGATGGCTTGACAGCTAGATGGATATACGGGAATTCGGTGGGCGACAATGGCTGAGATGTGAGAGGGTGAAATATTTGGTAGTTGAATCGAGGCTGGATGTGGGCGGAGTCCTCTGGGTGGCGCGAAGACCACAAAGTCCCTACGAGAGGGTACTTCAGGGAGGGACAGTAATTAAATTATGCTCGGTTCGAAAACAGCAGAGCTTCGTCTTGCCGTCTCTGGGCCCGACCGTAACGACAGGCGGTTGAAGGAGGGGTTGGCCGTCACCCGGGGGGGGGGGGGTCCCTAAGCCAATGAGAGAGAGAGCACTCTCCCGGGTCCATCACATACAACATGTCTTTCTGCACATTCGTTCTTGGCCCCCAAGCAGGCGACTTTATGATCAAATGAGATGCGGTGCAAGTCGCGCAGGAGGGGCATGTCCTCCCCTGCACCCCCTTCATGTCGCTTCGGGTGGAGGGTGCAGAGCCTCATAAATCTGAGCAGGTGTTGTCCATAGACTCTCCCATCCTGCCTTCCTCCCTCCAGCCCTCCAGCCATATACAGAGCGATCATTTACCACATACACCATGGCTGAGGTGGTAGGTCTCGTTCTGGGCGGCATCCCACTGGCAATCTGGGCCCTCGAGAAGTACGCGGAGCCCTTTGGGGCGTTTGTCCACTACCGCGTTTCCATCGAGAATTTCCGTGCCGACCTGAAGCTGCAGGACTGGCAGCTCCACCAGACGCTCGCCGCCATCGGACTCGACGGTACGCCGTCGGCAGCTGAGCTACGCAGATGCTTCAATGCCAAGTTCCCGTACATCGCCAACGACCTCATGAACATCGTCCAGCGCATGAGCAATGTCACGGCGAATCTGCTGAAGGCACTGGACGTTGACCACACCAAGGCAAGAAAGAAAACCCTGAAGTCGGATGACCAAACCTGCTAATATTCGTAACAGCAGGACACGCTGCCCGACAAGGTCAACTGGGAGTGGAAGCGGGTTAAGCACAGCTTCAGTGTCAAGAAGCGCAAAAAGGTGATCGACGATCTGCGGCACTGGAACGCAGACCTTAGCAGGTGCCTCGACTGTGCCGAGGTGCCAGCCGAGGACTACGACCCCCAGGTTCGTGACCTGATGCGCCGTTTTAGTGCGGCGCGTTGCAGCTCGCTACGCCAGAACCTCAGCTCGCTGCACCGCGCCCTACAGTCAGGATGCCGCTGCGCCTGCTTGCCGCCGCACCAGGCGGCCATCGACCTTGACTGGGAAGCATACGAGTCCGATGCAGCATGGACCTTCAGGGTGGCCGTCTCATATGGCATGGATCGTATGAGACAGCCAGCATACGATGAGGCGGACGCGTGGCGAAAGCTGCGAATCACCCTACAGCCTACTAAGACGGAATATGCTACTCCGGAGCGACCGGTCCCATCACCAACGCCCCCGACTTCGGTCTCGTCGTCCTCGTCGTCGCTACGAGTCAAGATGCAACAGCTTAACCTCCGACGCTCGCTCTCTCGAACGCCACCGCCTCCAGCCCCGCCATCTCCTTCCGCCGGCGTGAGAGACGCATCCCAGTTGTCAGTTGCACCGCCGCCCCTCCCCCTAGAACAGCCAGAGATCGTGAGCCTCTGTGCGGCCGTGTGCGCGGCTTGCAACCCCTGGACGGTCGCTGGCCTTCTTAGGGACCCGGATGAAGGGCAGGGCCGGCACTTTTGGCTAGGGCATGACAAGGCGGATGTGACGCGCATCGTTCGCCGCGTACCCCTAAAATCTCTTCTCTCTCTCCACGACATGCAGCAGCGCACCCCACACCTCTCCCTGTCGGCAAAGCAGCGCTATGGCATTGCAGCCTCGACGGCGTGGTCGGTCCTCCACCTCAGCGGCGGCCCCTGGCTCAGCAGTCAGTGGGACGAGGAGCAGGCGAGCATCTTTCTCGAGGAGCGCGTCAGCGGCCAGGAGATGCTGTCGCAGAACCCTTGCGTATCGTGTATCCTGCGCGTGCCCGAACAGCACCCAGAGCACCAAGAGCAGCCGTATCCTCGTTCGGCTTTGAAAACCAGACTTATCCCAAACCAGAACATCTTCGCCCTCGGCATTTTCCTGATCGAGCTCTGCCTCAACAAGCCGTTTGCGCAGATCCGAGAGGCGCAGATCCGAGAGGACGGAGGCGGCGCGGCGCTGGCTTCGTCTTCGTCTTCCTCGGCCTCGGTGCTCGACGACCACAAGGCGGCGACGCGAGTACTCGACGAGGTGTACAACAGTGCCGGAGACTCGTATGGATACGCGGTCGAGCGCTGCGTCAAGTTCTGCTTCCCGGGCCGGGACATGACAAGAGACTTTAATTTCGATGCGTTCCGGAAGGACTTTTACGGAACGGTGGTGGCGCCCATCCAGGCAACATATCTCCAATTCCCGGACACGCGCATCGCTGTCTAGGGCTTCCTGGTGCCGGCGTGTGCGTTATATACAGTGTTTTCTGACGCCTTTGTCAAACTTAGAATATTGAGGTAGTTTATTTATTGTCGCATTCGGCTTCCCAAAGTAACGCCATCCGCGAGGATCTCGCTCATATTTGGGGAAATACCAAGACGGCGACGTCTTGGCTGTGCGAGGTGGAGAAGCTAGAACGACATGGGTTACCGTCCTGTCTCCTGGAGAACGACCCAACTCGACGGCCCGTCCTGGCTGCAGCTTCAGCTTGTTTTTAGTGCCCCCCTCCTCATGCCAAAAAATCTGACCTCCCATTTGAAATATTGCCGCATAGACCTACAGATCACGTTTCGTTAGCTGTCGTAGATGGTGTAGAAGCTGCTGGCTCCTGAACGAGGCAGTCGATACACGACATTGCATCCAGTGGAAATGCTCGCTACGTCTATGTGGATTGTGTAGGCGGATTGTCTGGGTTTCCTCGATACATATAAAAGAACGTTGGAGGACAAAACCCAGACAATCGACCAGACAATCGACCAGACAATCGACCAGACAATCGACCCGGGCAATCAACCCGGACAATCCACCTACAGAGTAGATAATCCACCCAGACATCACCACACCGCGACTTATCCGCATTATGGTATGCGGCGCCGACACGGCGTACAAGGCTTGGGTCCGTTACGATGGAGCCAAGTTGCCACCAAATTACCCCTGCGTGCTGCCGCCAGGCAAAGACGACTGCGGCCCGTCCACGTTCATCGGCCAGACGAGCGAAGCATCGCCCCTCGTCTCCGACTGCCTGCAAATCGTGAAGAACGTCCACGGCACCGACGGAGAATAGGAGGTCGAAGACGGATGTGGTTCGACACCAGCACCAGCTTGTGCAATACGGGACATGTGCTTTTGGCATCCACGGTATGAGCGCGGGAATGTTCTTTTATGTGGGCGGCCAAGACATTGTCGACATCATCACCGACTTGGTCCAACGTTTCGGTGGCAGAGGTAAGGTCGGCGCAAAGGGACATAATTTGTAATTGGGTTTTGGTGAAAGGTGCAAGGTTCGGCAAAAGATTTGAAGCCCTTTGTTTACCAAACGGCGGACCGCTTTGAGTCTACAACGTCTGATTATTGCCCACGTGAACAATCCTTCTCAGGAGGTACCTGCTGACCGAGCATCGAGTACAATGACCAGTTCTTTATATTGCCGCAGGGAGTAAAGGCGCCTCAAGAGCGAAGCTAAAGACTGCCCACAGCTAGTAGGCGTGGGCGCACTGGCCAGCGACTGAAATGCTTCGCAGTCGACGGTCGGAGAGAGACCATGTGTAAAGCTGCATAAGCGAGAGTGTATTAACTATATGCTGACTTGAGCTATTCTCATACGGTTTTTGTTATTTACAACGGAGAGCTGGCGCTGCACAACCCCGAGGGCTTCCACGAATGGCCCGACTACAAACTGCTCGGCTTCTCGGCGCCCGTCGTCAAGGCCGCCGTCTACGAGGCTGGCCAGTTTAGGGACGTTCGCGAGGAGATCCAGCCCGGGCCCGTTCGCGGCCGCAGCCCGCGTAGCTTTGTCAGCTGTCGCGACGTGCCCTTGACAGGCGGTAGCACGTTTATTAGGCTGGGTTTACAACTTGAGGACGAGGAGAAAACCAAGTACATAAAAGTAACAGAATCATTTGTGCGATTTGCTTTAGAGACACCTTTAGAGATGGACGTAGATGTTACGATTGTGGCCCCCACGGGACCCAAATCAAGGCCCGACCCAAGGTGGTCAGGCACGGCCAAAGGAAACGTGGCTAGGACATGGTTGTGGCTGTGGCACAAGGTTGTCCAGCACACAGACCAGGACAGTACAAGTGAAGGATACTGTCACATGGGGTTACGGGAACAACTTTAGTAAACTTCAGCCCAGAGGGGAATGAAGCAAACTGAAGTTGGGTGGAACTTCAGTCCACTTTAGTGGACTTCGGACTAACGACAAATGAAGCGAACTGAAGCGTAGTTGTATATAAGACTAAGACTTCCTTCTAGTACTCTAGATAGAAGACTTAATCGTTACCGCTTGTCTGAAATACAAACTTACATGAACTTGTATTCTTGAGGCAATTACAGGGTTGTTCTATCTTCTTCACACTAGGGACCGCTACGAATCTATTCTATGAAGCGTTTTCTTGCGTAGAGATAGGGCCAGATCATCGACGGGCACAACCATCAAGTACATCGTTTGGCTTCGTTCCACGCCAGTCTGCGAAGAATTCGCCGGAGTGAGCTACATAGTTAGTGGGCACGTGCCTCCTCCGTAAGGAGCTCTGGGTACCAGTTCCGCCCTAGGCGAACAGTTAGAAACACCGTTTCCCGCCGAGAACGTCGGATGACGCGGGCGAGGCAGGTCAGGGGACAACGCACCTTCTGGGTCTTCTTCCATCGCCAAGCGGAGTCGCCGGTTCACCCACCTGCTTTCGTCTAGAAAGCCCCGAAGCACGTCCGCCGCTTCCGGCTGCGAAAGCACGGACAGGGGGTCCACGCCGCGCGGCAGGACGCCCCCTATTGGCGCGCCGGCCAGCTCGTCCGCGAGGCCGCGCAGGCAGCCCTCGACGACGGCCGGGTCCACCTCGGGCGCCGTGACCGCCAGGAACCGCACCAGCCCGACCACCTCGAGCTCGTCGGCGTCCGGCGGCTGCGGCGTTGGCGGCGTCGGCGACGGCGGGGGATCGACCGCGATGCGCCCGTGCCGCGCGCGGACGAAGGCGTAGCGGATGCGGTGGGACGGGCTGCGGCGGTCCCAGTGCACCTCGAGCGACACGAGGACGGTCCAGCCGCCGGGCACCAGATCGCGCATCCGCGGCCAGAGCGCGCCGCCCGGGGCGGAGGACGACCGGAAAGGCACGGCGAAGCTCTCGGCGGGGATGGGGCTGATCTCCGGCGCGGCGAGCGCGTCGGCGGCGGCGTCGGCGGCGGTGGCGGCGAGCGACGCGGGGCAGCTGGAGAAGCTGAAGAGCCCCTTGCGGCCCTCGCCGTCGCCGGCGGTGCCGTCGGACGGCAGCAGCGAGTGGAGGTAGAGCAGGAGGCCGGTGGCGAGCCGCTCCGGCTTGAGGATCGCGTCGCCGAGATAGACGAGGCTGCGGTCAAACGGGCGGCCAGTGCCGTGCTGCTGCTGCACGAGCATCTGCTGGACGGGGTAGACGTCGAGGGGCGCCACCTGGGCCGCGCCGAGCGGCGCCCGCGGGACCGTCGGCAACCAGAAGCGCTTGCGCAGGGCCGCTGCATGGGCGCTGGCCGACACGACCCGAGCGCGCCGCAGGACCGGGGGACGGGCGGCCAGCTCTTCGAAGACCTGCACGCTCGCTGCGTCGTTCTCCCGGTCGGGGCTCACGAGGAGATAGAGTGCGCGCAGCGTATCGCACGCGGCCAGCGCCGCGGCCAGCTGGGCGGGTGTGCCGGCGATGCGGTCGACGCAGAGGCTGATGGACGCGATGGGGCCCATCCCCGCGACCCCCAGGACTGCCGAGACGGCACCGACGGAAAGGGCGCTGAGTCGTTCGAGGCTGAGATGGTCCCGGTCGGCAAAGGCGAGGCGGATGAGCTTCCCGGCCGAGGGGGTGCTGCCGAGCCGCGTGGCGTGTCGTACCAGGGTGCGCTGGAGACGCTCTTGGAAGCCGGGCACAGCACGGGCTTCGTCCAAGATGGACATTTCGAAATCGTGCAGGTCGAACGTGCTCTGGACCAGCTGCGCGCCGGCGGCCTGGTCGTCCAACGACTCGTCGCTACCGATGGACAGGCCGGCCAGCGACGGAAGGACACCTGCATCGTCCGGGCCCGGCGTGGGCGGCCAGACAAGGGCCATAGCATCGGCGCCGACCAGCGGGACCCGCGACAGTTCCTCGAGCGTATCGGGGTCCGCCGGCGCTTCGTGGTCGAACCGGGCCATGTAGTCCGCGGCCGACATGGCCTGCCGCGGGCGCACCTCGTCCATGACGTGGAGCTCGCCGCTCTCGGCCGCCCCGGGCCCCAGGGCCCCCATGGTGTACCGCTCCGCGGCCGGGGCGCCGACGAACCGTGCCGCCGCCACGGGGAAGCCGACGATGCCGTAGCGGACGGCGGCCGGCTCCGTGATGTCGACCACGACCATGCCCCATTCGATACTCGTGTCGCGGTACACGGTGCCCAGGGGCTCGGGGCGCGCGGCGCGGGTGACGCCGGCGCGCGCGTCGAAGCCCACGCCCTGGAGGAGGCACGACGCGACGAAGGGGAACGGGGACAGCA
>WNYD01000184.1:0-57274 GCA_021396205.1 Sporothrix brunneoviolacea
GGAGCGGGCGCTGGCGGACGCGGCGGGGGCGGCGGCGCTGCTGGACGGGGACGCGCTGGCGGCGGAGCTGGCGCGGGAGACGCGGGCCGCGGAGGTGGAGATGTCGGAAATTTAGGGGGGGGATATATGGGGTGGACGAGGGATGAAATGCCTCCCATGCTACGACTACCTGGTATTATATGGCGCACGGTTGGGACTGGCTCTTTTTAGTGGAAAGCATATGTATTTTTTTTTTGCTGCCCTATCTGTTGCTTGTGGGCTCTTTCATGTTGTTGTTTTTGCGTTATGTACAAATAATATGACGAATATGCAAAACGAAACCTCTTTTTCAAATGAAAAAAAAAAAAATCAAACAAGCAAAGATGCAATGATGCAAAACCGTAAGACAAAGGAAACGAAGACCGTGGAAAAGAACGTGAGATACAAAGAAAGAAAACAAAACAAGAAAACGAAACAAGAAAACAAATGCGCTCATGCTTTTTACTCCAGACACAGAAATGACGAAAAAAAAAAACAAGACCACAAATCCCAAGGATGCGAACGCCAGTCATGCCCCAAGAGACAGGAGACAAAAAGAAAAAAAGAAGAAGAAAAGCAAACCAAGAACAAACTCCAGACATACAGACATACAAACATGAGAAGAGACCTGCCCCCTTTTTTTTCTTTCGCATATACACATCGTCTCGTCCGTCTCGTTCGTCCCCCTAGATCCTGATGTTCTCCGTCCGCAGAATCTGCCACGGCCCGGGCTGCGTCTCGATCTCGCCGTACCGCGGCGGGCTCACGCGCACCATGTTGCCCGTGGCCCAGTCGACAAACCACTGCTTGCCGCGCATGACAATGTAGTTGGACTTGCGCGGGCTGCGGAACAGCAGCGTCGCGTAGCACAGCTTGGCGTAGACCATGTCGTGCGTCCGCGTCCAGCGGTGGCTCGGCTGCCACTTGCCCGTCGCGGCGTCGACGGCGTCGTGGCGGTAGACCATCGGCCCCCGGCCGCTGCCATTTGCAGGCTCGTGGCGCCAGCCTTGGCTGTTGCCGCTGCGGCTGCTCTTGCCGACGGTGTTGGGGCCCATAGCCAGGCGCGAAGTGATGCGGCGCAGGGAGAAGCGGCCGCCGGTGCCGGTGCCGCCACCGCTGCCGCTTGCGCTGTTGCTGTTGTTGCCGCCGGGGGGTGGAGTGCCCGGTGACAGCATGGCCCGCGACGCGGCCCGCTGCCGTGCGCTCAGGTTGTGCAGCGGCGCCGTGGAAGGGCCCGCGACGGTGGACGCAGACGACTCCGTTGCCAGCGAGACCGACGAGGCGTTGGGCGACGCCAGCCCGAAGCGGACGCCAGGGGCCTCCATGGGGGCTTCCCCGGGGGCTTCCATGGGGGCTTCCATGCCGCTCTCTTCGGCCAGCACAGCCGCCGCCGCCGCCGCCACAGACTGCACGGCCTGCGGTGCCTTGGTCTGCTGCGCGTCGGCGGGCGACATGGGCCGCGACGCGGGGTCGCTCGACGCCTCGTCGCCGCTGCTGCTGCTGGCGTCGTCTTGCTCGCGCTCGCTCTCGCGCGCGCGCTCGTCTTCACGCTCGCGGTCGCGCAGGGCCTCGGCCTCGCGGTCGCGACCGTGGTACCAGCGGATGCGCTGCAGGCGCGGGATGCTCTGGTCGCGGGGGAAGTCGCGCTCGTCAATGGGCGCGGCGACGCTGAGGGCGGCGAAGAAGGCGTCGAGCCACTGGACAAAGGTCTCGAGCTCGACGCACGACAGCAGGAACTGGTCCGACTCGGCGCGGACGCGAATAACATAGCGGCGCCTTCAGGGGGGTGGGGGTTAGCAAGCAGGAAGGTGTGGGAGATGGCCATACGGCGGGGGTGTTGCTCACTTGACATAGTCTGCTGCGATGCCGACGTCGGCGTACGACAGGTTGTAGCTCTTCTCGAGCCCCGCCTTCCGCATCCACGGCGGCCGGTCCGGCGACACGCCTGGCCCGGAGCGGGCGCTGCGGCCGACCCAGGTGCGGTCTTTGCGGCACTGGTGGATCTCGAGGGCGGTGCCGTGCAGGACGACGTAGGTGGGGCCCCAGCGGCGGTCCTCGGCGCGCTTGGTGGCGTTCTCAATCTCCATCTTGCGCTGGAAGATACCCTCCATGTGGATGTCACAGGAGTAAGCCGGCAGAACGTCGTCGGGGTCGGCGGCGTGGACGGCGCCCGAGGGGGTGATCTCTGTGACTTGGGGCAGGAGTGGTGCTTTCCCCTTTCCCTTTCCCTTTCCCTTTCCTTTGTACAAGGCCTTCTTTTCCTTGTACGAGGGAAGGGCTGTGCTGTCAATGCTCCCCGTCACTGTCGTCGTTGTCGTTGTCGTCGTCGCCGTCGTCGTCGTCATCGTCGCCTTCTTAGCCGCTGCCTCCGCCGCCTCTTCCCGCTCCTTGCGCCGGATCTTCTTCATGGTCGACTCGTAAGACGGCGGCGGCTCAGTCGGCTTCTTGGTGACGGTCATGACCTCACGGTAGAAGTAGTCCTCCTCGAGGGACGTGCGACGAGTGAGCGACGGGCGCGACGGCGCCGCTGACGGCGTCGATGACGAGGCCGACGACCGGCGGGACGAAGGGGATGTCTCTGCAGCCGGGGGCCGTTCCGGCTCGGCCGTCGGGGAGTATGCTGGCGCATCCGGCATTGCCGGCGACGGCGGAGCCATGGTTATTGGCGCTGCCGCTGCTGCCGCTGCCATGGCTGTTTGTGTTGCTTTGGCCTGTCTGCGTCGTTGTGCGACTGGCTTCTGCCCACTTATATGACAAATAGCACACTGGCCGCCCAGCCGATGAGAGATGCGATGCCGTTTGCCGTCTTTGTCTCGCACGCTATTCCTTGTGCGCCTCCTCCTTCCCTTTCTTTCTTCCTTTGCCTACTTTGCCTCCGCCTCTTTCTTTTCTTTCACCCGCTTCTCGTCGTCCCCTGGTCTTGTGTGTTTCCGTTTCCCGTCGCCTTTCGTGTTCGTTTTTGTCCGTTGGAGTGTCTGTCTGTTGGCCTGTTGGCTTGGCTGTTCTGGATTGCCTCCCCCCTCGCCCTGTGCGCTCGTCGCTCACGCAACCCCGGCCTTCCCGGAACGCTGGTCGCTATGCCGGTGCGCAATGCAGGATCATGGGGACTGGCGGAATAGGGCAATCTCGTAGTAAGCGGGGACTGGAACAGATCACGGAACCCCGGCCAAGGCAGACGGTCAGAGAGCGTGAGGTAGAAAAACAGTCAATTGGGTACAATAAGCAAAGAAAAGGTCACCAAAGAATCAACAGATAGAAGAATAAAAAGAGCGGTCGTAAACAGTGGCTGGCTAAGAGAGGGGAAGGGGACGCAGAGAGAGAGTGAGAAGAAGAAAAAGTCGCATTCCCGACTTCCGTGTGCCGCACTTTCTGGGCGTTCCTGGTTTTCCTGCTGTCCCGGATTTCCTGCACTACGAGTAGGAGACGACGAGGGCCACCAAGCCGGAACGGCGGTAGATCGACCAGGTAAAGGATTACGGAGTAGAGAGAGAGAGAGGAAAAGAGGGTACACGGCTTCGATACCGGTTGGGGGGGGGGGGGGGGGGGGTTTCTACGAGCACGACTGTACGAGTATTCTTACGAGAGGAATTACGAGTACGAATGTGCGCAGCGCCGTTGAGAACGCCGTCTGGTGTGCGACGAGAGGACGAGAGGCTAAGGCACGCTCGGCTGTCGACTGGTGCTGAGGAGAGCGGAGGCAGCGGAGACGGCGGAGGGAAAAGCGAGGAAGTGCGAAGAAGTGCGAGAGAAAAAAAAGAAATATAAAAAAAAAAAGGCCAAAAAGGCCAAAACGGCCAAGAAGGCACTTGATGGAGGGGCGGAAACCCACTCCGGGCTTCCACTGAGCGGTTTTACGACGCATTACGAGCAGCCTACAGGCTAGCCTGCCAGTCCGCTGCGTCCGCAGCACGCCTGGTTGGGATCGGGCGTCGTCTGTTTGTGGCCCAGTCTGCCCGTTCTGCCGTCTTCCCCTGCGCTAAAATCAATAAACAATAAATGCAGGGTCAAGATAGCCTTGGGAGGGGGGAGGGGGGAGGGGGTTGGCTTGAGGGGATGCTCGGGAGTGCGTGCTTTTCGGTTGGGGCGATGGTGAGAGGGGGAGAGGAGAGAGAGAGAGAGAGTGTGTGTGTGTGAGTGAGGGAAAGATAGTGACGAGAGAAAACAAGAGGAGGAAAAAGAAAAGAAAAGGAAAAAAGAAAAGGAAAAAGAAAACAACAGGAATCGAGACTGAGAGCCCATTGACAACAGCGGCCCGGCACAAACTGCCTTCCTATTTCACGACAGTCCGACAGCAATCCAGATGCCCCAGCATTCCGACTTCTGCTTTGGGATAAGCAGGCCGCGCATGGTGCTCGGACAATGCGACGCTGCAGAGCCCGGAACGTGGGAACAGCAGGCGATCGGCGCCGAACGCGGTGACCACAGTGAGAGCACAGTATATTAACTGTCCATAAATAAGCATGGCGGAGAGTCGGGATTGTCTTGGCCCGCAAGCACTGGCCAGACAACTTACACGCAGAAGCCGCACGATGGAACGAATCAGAACTCTCAGAATGGTTTTGACAAAGACGTGAAAGTGGTTCCCCAGATCCACTGATACACACGACGTAGTTACTCCGATACCACCCCAGGCCCGAGCCGCATTGAGAATATGCCCTCTTATTCAATGCTCGTCTTCTTCTTTTTGTTCTCCTCCTTTTTCTTCTTCTTTGTTTTCTCTGCATGAAGTGTCAGTATATTTATATAAAAATGCAGTCTGCCTGTATTACTCCCGTACCGAGAGAAACAAACGCACGTCGGGATTGATTGAAACCTTATATGCGTCTCAAAGAATGCCATGTAGAGGCTTCCATCCCCGCAGATCCACGGCTCTTCCACATCCGAGGCCGCTTTGCTCTTGTAACTGTACGAGTGTATTGAAGGAAGGGGAGGGCTCGCCTGCTCTACTCGCCAAGAGAGGAAACAAAAAAGCGTGGAAATGCAACAAGGGCAAGAGTGAGGGCCGTGAGGTGTGGAAGAAGCTACTCGGCGTATTCTTGCTATTTATGCCCGTCCCTCGAATTCTCTTTTGGGTTCTTTCTTGCACTTCTGCCAATGGAACCCGTTTAAGCCGGAACCGCCTAGATCATACATTGAATTGTGCTTGGGGCCTATAGAAAGGCCCATCCTAGAAAGTCCTATGTAAACTAAAATAACATGAAAAGGGAAAAACCAAACGCCAAGAAAAGCCGAAATCGATCAAGCCCGGCGCATCAGAGAGTCCATCGGTGCTGCGACTCGGGGCAGTTATAGAAACGATCAATGTCAAAGTTTCGGCATTCGATTTGATACCGAGACACCGGGTCGAGGATCTCATTGCGCAGCTTTAGATGCCGCAGAACGTGGTAGTACACCGCTTTGGTCCCTGGCAGCTCCTCGAACGAGACTCGGAGCGGGTGGTAGGAATGTTTTGCGGCTACTGCCGTCCACACTCGTTGGCACTCTACTGTCCACGCACGCCGCATGTCCCACCGCCGCGCCTTCATTATAATTTCGGGCGGGCCAGAGGCCTCAAAGCGGAACAGGCACGGGTCCTCCGGATTCCACAGCTCCATGATTTTTAGGTTGGGCATTTCCAAGGCCATGCGTCCTGCGGTCTCGAGAATCACGGGTACTTTTCCACTCGAAGAACAAAGCTCAAGCTCAGAGAGAGCGATCGTGGCCAGCCGTGGCCAAAGGCATGATCGCCTCTCTTCCGTTGACCGGCATTCATCTTCCGCTGTGCTAAAGAAAAGGGATGCATCGACAATGTCCGTCAACGCCACACTCTCTAGAGAAAGAGTTGCCCGTACCAGTGCCGCAAGTGTGCTTTCTGTTACTCTGTATGGCACCGGTATGTCTGACTTCGGCGTGCCCGGCTCGCATAGTTGGTAAAGGCCGTACGACAGATGCAGTTTTCGAAGCGAATGCGGCAGTTTCTCCCCGGCAGTGGCTCCTATAATTTGCAAGAGATTGCGCCTGTCCCACTGCTCGATGTGTATCTCGCAAACGTTTTGGAGCCCCGAGCGTAGCAACGTCGAGATGAGCCGGTAGTTGATAGCGCGGTAAAATCGCCGGCGGATTAAGAGCCCCCGCACGACGCTCATCCGGGGCACTCGATACTTTGTATTCCCAGCAAGGATACCTAGGAGCGCGTCTCCTGACGACGACAATCCTATAACGCGGTTGTGAGAGCCCACGAAAGAGTTAGAGCCAGGTGCAGGACTTGCCTGTTGGCGACTCCGGCCCCGACGAGGCGATACCATCCATGTCTTATACGCGGCGAAGTCGCTCTCCAGATCATCCATATACTCATACGGGTAGTCTGGCTGTAGCCGGAAGTCGTCAAAGTGGTGTTCTGAGTCGCTCCGCGACGCTGCGCTCAGCTCCAGGACCAGCCCGTCTTCTCTGCCCGCGCGGTCCTCGACGAGCTGGTCGTCCCAGGTCGCGAGCGCCTCGAGCAGCGGCCACAGACATTTTAGGAACGTAGCGGTATTATTCTTGCTGGTTTTATCGCCTTCCGGCTTGTTGGACGCAGCGCCGCCGTAGTAGAGCAAGCGGACATGGAAGTGTAGGTGTCGGATGTAGCCTAGGCGTTCCTTTCCATTGCCCCGGACAGCGGCCGCGAACTGGTCCACCTCGTGGCCATAGACAAAGAGACGCCGAAAGGTAATGGGCTCAAAAATATGCTGCCATTCGCGCGAGGTAGCTGCGCAGGCGGCGAGGCTGCTCGGCGCTCTGCTCGCGTCCGGCCGGAGCTTGAGAGCGCGGCGCTCCTCGACAGACTCCTGCGCAACCACGTCCCAAATTATCAGCCAGAGCTCGTAGGGTAGGCTGTTCCAGGAAGCCATCGTTGTGACAGGGAAAAAAAAGTTGGAAGTGGCACTTCTGTGAGGGATGTTAATTCTTCGTGATAATTGATGAAACGTTGTCGACGAGATGTGAGAACAGCTGCTGTTAGTTACCTCATTAGGAAAAAAGTGGGGAAGGGCAAGACGAGAACTTAATGCGAGTACATCCCATTGAGAGCAATACTCATACCGAGGGAGGGTACACTGTGCATTCCTGCTGTCTTGTCTCTCGTTCTCGTTCCCGTTTAAGGTTCCCGGAAAGTTCTTGGCATTTTTGGCACTTTTGGCATCGTTCCGCCTGCTACCAACGGGCTCGTTTGGGCCAGGCCAGGCCATCGTGGGCTGCCGGGCTGCTGCCAGTCGGGCCAGGCCCCCGGATGATGGCTCCCAGGCGTGCAGAACCAGGCGGGCTTCTCCGTACCTGTCCTATCGTGGGGGAGGGGAAGTTGAGGCAAGCTCACCGGGTGACAACTTGCTGACAAGAAAAGCCAATCTTGCGCGTTCATTCCCTTCCTGCCGGATCCTTTGTATTATTAGTACTGCAGCTTCCTGCAGGTCCGCCCTGCCAGTGGACTGCACATATTCCTAGTTGTTTTCCTTCCTCTTGTTAGCTGCTCCGCTTTTCGGCAGGGCTGCTGCTTGTTGCTAGTGTCATAAACCAGCCTGGCTGGCTGGCTCGATAGCTTTCAGGATAGCTTTCTTGATCGCTTGACAAACATCTAAACACTTGGCACTCAGCTCTCAGAGAGTCTCGTTTTAAATATTTTCTTTTCCTTCTGTTTTGGTTTTCTTTATTCCTTGTTTTGCCATCCCCAGGCTAAATCATCCCATAGAGATTGGCTAATGTACATGTAGATCTGAGGCTCTCTCCTGTCTCCCCCCTCCCCCCCCCTTCTGTCGTCCTCCAGGATTGCTCTCAGAAAAATAAAGCACTTGTGCTGTTAAACAAATACAATGTGCGTCCGGGCACACTAGGTGCCCGCCGCTGAAGTAATCGATTCCTCCTCTGTGTTCGTCTCTCCTTTGAAACCTGCCAAAAGCCGCCTGCACACATTAAAAAACGAAAGTGCAAAAGATCTCTCCCTCGCAGCTTCGACAATTCTGACACTGCCTCTCCCGTGTCCTTCTCCTTCTCCTCCTCCTCCTCCTCGGTGTAAGACCTCAATTTTGAATGAGAGAAAAAAAGGAAGCTTTTGTGTATCATGACTGCGCCGTACCGAAATCCAGCAAAGAAAATGATGTCTTTTTGAAAACGCACGCCCCAACCATTTCAAGATGAAAAATGAAAAATAAAAAATGAAATGAAATAAAAGAGAGAAAGTATTTGGGAGGGATCGAGGATAATATGTGAAAAGGAATAAACAAACTCCTCAAGGCAAAGCAAGCCATACCCGAAGTTTTTTTGAAGGCCTGGTAAAAAAGAACAGGGGGGAGAAATGTGGGAAGCGTGCCTGCCTTCCACACCACGACGATATTGCCATACCGCTCCATCCCCTCTGTTTGTGGTTCTTGTTTTTGTTTTGTTGAGTGCAGCCGTGCTAGCTGTGGTGAATTAATGAGTTGTAGACGGTGTTAGCTTCGTGACGGTTCAGTTCGTGAAGCAGCGTGACAGCATGATCGTGTTGCCACCTTTCCCGCTTCAGGCCCAGACGATGACTGTGTCTTCCTAAGCAGTCACGTTCTGTGCGCCGCCGCGGCCACGAGAAGCACCACCCGCGCCGCCGCGGCCACGGTTCTGGCCACCAGTGAAACCGCCACGGCCGCCGCCCTGGCTGCCGTTGCGGTTCTCATAGCCACCGCGACCGCGGCTGGCAATGTTGCCACGGTTGGGGTTGTAGTTCGCCCCGCCGTACGCGCTGGCCTTCGGGCGGCGCGCCTCGACGAGAATGTTCTCGCCGTTGATGGTGTGCGGGTTAGCAGCCACAGCAGCCTGGTAACCGGCGGGCGACGCAAACTCGATAAAGGCGCAGTTCTTGGTGCGGTTGATGTCGAAGTACACGACAGGGCCAAACGTCTCCAGATGGTTGCGAAGAGTCTCCTCTTCAACCTTCTCCGTCACATATTTGACATAGCCGAGAGTTGTGTCCTTGTCCTGAGGAGGGCCGGAGATCGACTGGGGTCGGTTTCCCCGCTTTGTGTCAACACCGGCCGTGTGCCACTCGTTTCCAGAATCCTTGGCCGCGGCAGCAGGGGCGGCAGCAGGGGCGGCGGCTTCCTCAGTCGCGGCCGGAGTAGGGGCAGCGGCAGCGGTCTGAGGGGCAGCAGCCGGACGGATGGTGGTAGGGGCTGTAGCAGCGGCAGCAGCCGGAGCCGGCTTGGGAAGGACAACGCTGCGCGACGGTCCAGCAGCGGCGGCAGCACGGCTAGCCCAGGTCATGGGCTTTGGTGGCCCCTTCGGCTTCTCGGGCTCAGCAAGGGCAGGAGCAGCTGTGACAGCAGGAGCGGGAGCACGAGTGGCAACGGGTGTTGGGCTCGGCTCCTTTGGTGCCTCCGTCTTCTTCTCGTCCTCCTCGGCAACTTCCTGTGCAACCTTCTCAGGGTCCGCGAACTGGGCAGGCGTAGCAACAGCAGCGGGAGCAGGCTCCGCGGGCTTTGCAGCGACATGCTCAACCGGCGTGGCAACAGCCGAAGGAGCCGGTGACTCCTTAGTCACGGCGCTGACTTCCTCGAGCTTCTTGTCAACAACAGCAGCATCGAGCTGGGGCTTGACAGCCTCGCTCTCCTCGGTCTTGACGGAGGCCACGTGGATCTCCTCGGGCTTGGCCTCTTCAGGGGCAGCCTTGGGCTCTTCGGTCGTGGCGGCGGCCTCAGTAGGCACGTCCTCCTCTTCCTTGATGTACCGCAGGATATCATTCAGAACAAAGTAGCCTGACGGCTGCTCGGCAAGGATGAAGGTCTGGACGAACTTCCGGGGCTCCTCGGACTTGTTGGAGATCTCGCCGATGACCTGGATGACAATGTTGTCCAGCGAGGCCTGGGTATCGACGTTCGAGACGCGGACTTTGCAGTCTTGGAAATCGAGCTGCACGATGCGCTCTTGGATGTCCTGTGTGAATCAAGGCGCGTTTAGTGACTGACAGGCTGCGTTGTTTCGCTAGGGAAGCACGGCAAGGTCGGAAACCTTGCCAGGATAAAAAGCGTTACATACCTGGCGACCGACAGAAACAATCGCGACCTCGGCCTCGAGGCCGTAGACGAGCTGCGACTTCTTGCCATAGAAGAGCTAAACAGCGACAAAACAAATAGGTTAGCATAAAGCAATCACTGCCCATTCCAAGCTAGAAAGGGTTCTACGATGGCGATTGGGTAGTGAAATATACTGACATGGAGCCGGCTGGGGTTCTTGCTCAGTGTGGTGTAGTACTGCTCGACAAAGTACCAGCCGACCTCGTCCTTGGACAGGTTCCTACGTGGGTTAGAACAGCGCGTCTCGTCTGGGATGGGAAAAGGACGATACATACTCGTTGTGGTTGGTGCCGTTTGTCGCCATTTTTGCGTTGTGTGGTTTGGTGGGTGATGTGGTTGGAAGGCGAAAGAAGAGTCTTCTCGGATGCGCGCGAAAGCTGGAAGGAGGGGGAGGGAGATCGAAACAAGACGAGCGAGCTAGCAAGGCCCAAAGGTTCCAAGTTTCGAAGTTCGAAGCGCGAGATTCGTCCAAGTACGGCGAAGAAAAGGAGATTCGGGTAGAGGATGGAGACGGCTCTCAATGCAAAGCAAGACAAGAGCTAAAACAAAAGAAAAGGCGTTGGTCAAGGAGATGACGCAAAGGCCGATGGCAGGTGATGATTCCGGGGAAGGCGAAAGTAGAATGGGAGAATGCGAGAATGAGGGAATGAGACGAAAAGAAATGGCAAAATGCGCGGGGGAAGTTAAGGACAGAGCTAAGAAAGAGAAGCAGACAGGCTCTCTTATGCAGTTTTTTTGTGAGTTTTTATTATAATGCAGATCGGTCGTCAGATGGGATTCGTCCTGATCAAGGTAATGGGTGGTTGGGGGGATGGATTTCGGACCGGGAGCGATGGCGTGGGCAATTTTGAAGATGAAGTTTGTGTCTCGTCGCTGGAGCAGGCGATGCGAAAAAAAAAATAGTAATTAGACAAAAAGTAAAACGGCCGTGCAGGCACAGCAGAGCAGGAAAAGTGGGGCAAAGGTCCGCAAAGAAGGAGGCAGAAGCAGAGGGAGGCGCGACTTGGGGAACGGAAAACAAAAGTGGGGCTATGGTGATCTCTGCGCAAGCTTGCCTGTGGGCAGTCGTTTCTTCGGCGGGGGTCAACCACCAACGTAGCTTTGTGTCGTGACTAGGGAGATGCTTCAAATCAGAGGAACGAACGGCAGCGAAACACAACGTACTTGCCCACACAGCGGCGATATATAAACTAAAATACATAAAAACGTGTCAATTAAGGTAGGGCTAGACATAGCTATCTTAAGATTCGTTTTCCGCGTCCCCGCCACCATCCTCGTGATCCAAACATTCGCTAGTCGTCCCGGCATCCTGTCTATCATTGGCGCAGGAGGCATGTTATCTAACGCTCCGTCCGCATTGTTTTAGCTGGAGCTTCAATGGTCGGTATTACAGCTGCCGGCGGCAGGATGTGCAATGCGCTTCTCGCGCACGAACCAGGCCAGCAAGTCTCCAAGGCCACGCGAGTCGACGTGGATAACCTCACCGTCTTCCGTTTCCACGGTCTCTTTCCTATTGCCTCTGTTGTCCATGACCGTATCTACATCGCCGATAATAAAGAAGCCGTCCGTGTGGTGGCTGATCCCCACATTGGTTCGGGCCCGTGAAGCGACATGCCCGGGGCCGGAGGGTGCGGTCACCGTCAGAACATAGAAGACGAAGCGCGTTTCTTGGCCCTGGAACGAGTCCGTGGTGTTCATCCAGAGCCGTCGAGCGTAGGCTCGAAGAAGTCCAACAGGCGGCGAAACACAGCATTCATTGTCCCGTAGGGCGTGATTATTCCAATGTCTTCAGCACGCTCCTCTGCTCCCAAATGTGCCAGGAGGTCAAGAATCGACGGTGAACATGACCTGGTCTTAATTGTGCCGTGACCCGAAGAACGAGTCCACCAGACAAGTCCCCAGATAGTGAACAAACACCGGCTGGGCTAGGCAAGGCCCGGTTTCGGAATGACTTCTGGGTACTTTGCAGAGATCCAGGTCTGGGCAGCCACGGCTAGCAGATGGTGGGAGAGGTCGCACGACTCAGCGTATTCCAGATCAGGAACATCCGAGTAGAAAATTTTCGCCGCTGGATCGAAACCACCGCGCACAATACGGAGCTGTTCGGACATTGTGAACGTCGGCCATCCCACACGAGAAACCTTCTGCAACATAGATACCCGAGCGTATAGAGCAAACATGTTGACATAATTTTCGTGCTCGTCCCGTTGCGACAAAGTCATAACTGTGGGTGGGAGCTGACGCTCGTCACCTGCGAGAATGAGTGGCCGAAATGTGGGCCATCCAAGGAGACACTGGGATATGGTCATTGCACCAGCCTCGTCCGGAACGCTAACTTTTGCCACGTCCCGGTTCCACCGCCAATACTCCTTGCCCCGACTAGTATGCGGTGTGACACACAGCACATCGGCGCTTGACACGATGCACTGCATGAGTTTGCGAAGCAAGTCGCTTGGCTTAGCACTTGTATGGGCGTCTGCGTTGGGGAAAAGAGCCGCGCTGGCGTCCCAGTCTGCCTTGACTTCTGTCCAGCTCTGTTTTCCGGCGAACCTATTCCGGAGGCCATCGTATACCCGGCCCTCCAGGCTTGTTGCTCAACTCCGTGGACATGTGATTGATGTCGTTGATCCGACGACATGCATTGGATGTTGCCACGTTTGTCGAGGCGTATACCAATACCTTGTCCAGGTTGGATTTGCGAGACACAAGCTTACTAGTACACCAAGTGCAACTGTTTTGCCGGCCCCTGCAAAGCCGGTCAACGAGAACACATCAAGAGGAACTTTGCGCAACAGTGGCTCGAGCTGTTCCCGTGTCCGAGGACGGAGTCGCTGAAGGGCAGCTGCCTGAAAAGCCTCGTCGTTGTCTCGAGGAAGTCAATGCCGGGGATAATCTGGGATTCTCCCCTTTCATTGAGAAGGAGAGTGGACAAACCGGCACCTTGTAGGAATTGTTGCTGCAAGTGCTGCTCGAAAAGCAACCGATGCGTCATGTCCTTGTGAGCGACCGTCTCATACGCGTCAGAGAACTCCGCTTCTGCGTCCACAGACACATCGTCTTCAGACAGCTCATCGTCATTTATCGGTGCGCTTTTCAACTTCTCCGACTGCTTTGAAAAAGGGTCAGGAAGCTCGGGCACCCATTTGTAGTCTTCTGCGGGCGGCTCGTAGTCTCTGAGTTCTTGTTCCAAGTTATAGGGCCAGCGAAGACGGTCCACAACAGCAACGAAGCGCTATGAGATATTGAGGTGGGCATTCAACTTCAGACATGCTATTTCTCAGGGACCGCTCTCGGACCACCTGGTATGTATGGCAAACTTGAGTTCGGCCAGGAACGCCGTGCCATTGTCGTCAGTCAATCGGCGTAAGCGCACGACGAAGTTCCCAGAGTGCGAGAGCTCGGGGACGGCGGGCGATATAACCGTTCCTTCCCTGCCAATGTTCTTGACAGACGGCTTGCCACGGTTGGCGGCTTGCGGCTTGAGCGGCAGCCCGATCTTGACCAGCTTGCCTTCTTTGGCGGCGCGGCGTAGCGTGTGGCTGTATTTCGTCCGCTGCATAGAAAACAAATATGTTAGTCAATGGACCAATTCCAAATGCTGAAAACGAATGAAATCTGGGTGGAGAACTTACAAAAGCGTCATCTAAATGAGTGATGGCATACATCTCGTCTGTCTGATCGAGCTCCTTTTCCCCAGCTTTGACAAACCGGAACTTCAGTCCATGATGGAGATTTCCTCAATGTCGTTTGCGAGAGAGAACACGTCCTGGACGACACCTTGAACAAGAATCATGGCCGTGTGCTTGAATGACGACTGCCGAAAGAATTCCGGGTGGGCAATCCCTAGTTGCTGCCACCAATGCGAATCGTCTCTGCCGGAAAGACAAGCAAGCATGGCTGCTGCCGTTCGCCTTTGGTGGCAGGCTTTGGGCCGAACCGAGTAATGGTCGCCATATTTGCAAAGAGAGATGGATGTAGGAGAGAGAGTAGAGGAGAGAGAGAAGGAGACAGGCTGCCGGCCTGGCTTAAATACTCGGAGATGGGTCCACTTTTTTTTATTTGTGTGTCTCTGGTTGCCCACACTCGGCGGATGTTTGTCAATATCAAGCAAATCACAGAGCAATGACTATTGTAAAGTGAGAGCTAAATAAAACAGATGAACATGAATAGTAGACGGCTCATAAACATTAGGGCTTCAATGGGATGCAAATCACGGCAACGTTATCTACATGCTCACTTCCTCCTCACCTCCTCACCTCATCCTTTCTTCACTTCCTCCTCACTTCCTCACCGCATCCTTTCTTCACTTCCTCTTCCTTATTTCGTCTTCACCTCACAATGAACATCGGTATGAAATGTTTGAGCGGTGGCGGTTGTACCTCAGCTCTTCAGGAAGGGCACGCCTTCTAAATAGACCGTTTTAGACCAGAGTTGAAATCGTATGATAGCTTCAGTTCATGTTTTGACCCAATATGTTGTAGATTTCAAACAAACAAAAAAACCAAATCCCGTCTCTTTTCTTCTATTGTTCTTCTTCTTTTGTACGAAACTTTGTCTACATGTTGCAAGCGACTTTCCATTCAGGTATTGCTTCTGGCCCTCAATGCCGCATACTGGACTCTCAGACCTGGATAGCCACATGAATCCCCCATATTCTAAAGTTTATATGAGAAGGGGTAGAAATCAGACATGCGAGAGTATGATCAAAAATATATAAATAAAGTACAGGCCTTCAAAGGGCGTGCACCGCTCAATGGTTTGGTACGAGCAGACTAATGCGGAAAGCTGCCAAGGTTCAAAGAGGTGAAAAAGAGGAGAAAAGGAAGAAGAAGGAGCAAAAGTCAAGAAATCCAATAGACAACTTAGATTCCTACTCGAAAGCGACGAGGAACACTTTGAGGCCGGGTTTCGAAATACAGGCCACTAGGCTGGAATGTCTCGCGCCGTCCAGGTTGACTAGTCGGAAAATTCAGAGCAGAGCTGAGTTGTCGTGTAGTCCGGAACTCGACAGCAAGACAACTTCTGGAAAGACTCGCGCTCTCAGACCGTTCTGTGAGACGCAACAAACGACGACAAAGGCACCGGCTGACGGGGAGACGACGCGTGTTCTGTCACTTGTCACGGTTCCGCCACAAGAGAAGCGACAAAAAGATAAGACGGAGGAATGATTGCGGGAAAAGAAAGAAGAAAGAAAGGCAACACAAGACAAACACAGCCTCAATGCTATCGTACCGGGGACTTTTATGTCTACCGTCTTTGGGTCTGCAATTTCCAGACCATTAATGCCCGCTCCTGCAGAGTATTACGGTGCAGTTTTGTTGTCGTGTCTGGGCTACTGACGTCGGAGCCTGACAAGCGCCGATCCGCCGACGTCTCTCTAGCAGCGCTTTGAAAAGCTTGTTTCGCACGCCCGCCCATTTTCCTTTCTTTTTTTGCTTTACCATTGTCTACTCCGTCCGTCGTAACCTAGCGTTGCGCTGAACGTATCTGCGCCCCCCAAGACGCGTAAGATGCGCAAGAACTTGATAGTCTGTTTTAGTTCCTTCGTAGGAGGTTCGGGGCGTTATCATTCCAGCACACAGCAACCGCATGGTCAGCATGTGGCCAGCATGTGGCAGTGTATGGAGTCTGTGAAACAGCCACTCCCATCAACACGGCACATTTGTAATCGATCCCGCGGCCCGTGTGCAGATGGGCCAGCTCGGGGAGCTAGGCCGGAGACGGCTTGCTCATGAAGAGACAGCAAGAAGAGAAACCAAGAGTCTTCAGAGGAGGGAAAAATTAAGATACAAATCCAGAAAAGAAAGACCACAGACGTCAGATTACAGGGGAGGGACTGGCCCACTAGCGTCAGGCCGTCTGCCCCTGTCGGAACCACGTCCTGGTATTCGTGGGGAGGTGGGCGGCTCCAACAAATCCTAAATACACAGGGCATGGCTCGCTGGGACAGGACAAAGGGCGTCGCATTATTATCTCAGGACGCCCAACAACGCGGGCGTGGGGTCTGCCTGCGTCGTCTCCGGATTCCGTGTCTGGATTCCGTCTCTGGATTCCGTCTCTGGAATGAGGCTGTGCCAGGAGCAAAACAAGATAACTTGAATATTTCTGGCTGGCTTTGTCATACGACGAGAGAAGGGCCAGGATTTGGTTGGGCTTTTTTTTGTTTGTGTCTTTTGCTCCATACGATAGTTGCATCTCGCAGATTGCCACCGTAAAAGGTCTGCTGTGGTCGGTATTTTCTGGCCCGGTTCGCCGTGTCCCTAGTGCAGCCCTGCCCAAATTGAGGTATATTAAACTAGCCGCTGTCCCCCCTTTTCGGGTACGGGTACCGTCATTGCATGAATACTCGTGTACCCTTTTCTTCTGTTTTCCCTTCTTTTTGTCGTTCGCTCGTTCCAGTTTTTGTTGTTGGTCGTTTCTGGATCTTTTTGACGCGACCGCCGAAGACACCACCATCAAGGAGAGCGCTCGTGAATCCGACGCCGCCGTGACGACACAACAACATCATCATCGACCATTTGACGCCTCCCCGCCTGCCCACCATGGCGTCGACACTGCAGGTCAACTATTACCCCTTCTTCAACCCGTCCCCGGCGGCGGCGGGGGTGATGTGCGCCCTCTTCGCCATTGGCTTCATCTTGTCGACGTACCAGACCATCCGCTACAAGGCGTGGATATGGTTTGTGATGCTTCTTGCTGTAGCAAGTATGTTTGTTTCTGTTTTGTTTCTTCAGCTTGTGGCCCCCATCACCGTTGATCTTGTTCTTTATCCTGTACTGCTATTGTGATTGAGACGGACACCGGCAATCACATTCTATCATGTCGTACCCTTCCCATGTTTGTTTTGCCTTGAAGCCCATCCCGAATTCTTACTCACACATTCTAGTGGAGGCTGTCGGCTACGGCGCCCGCGTCGGCTCGGCCCAGCATGAGACCAACCGCGACCTCTACATTGTGCAGTTCTGCCTCGTCATCCTCGCCCCCGTCCTCATGGCCGGCATCATCTACGTCGCCTTTGGCCGCATCGTCTTCCACGTCGTCCCGCCCGAGGCCCGCACTGTCCGCCTGCTGTGGGTGCCCGCTCGCTGGCTGACCCCCATCTTTGTCGGCTTCGACATCTTCGCCCTCCTGCTGCAGCTCATCGGCGCCGTCATCATCTCCGCCACCCAGCTCACGTCCGCCAACGCCGCCAGCAAGCTGCACACCGGCAAGAACATTGCCCTGGCCGGCGTCAGCTTGCAGATCGGCGCCTTCGGCATCTTCTCCATTATCGCGGCGCGCTTCCACTTCACGTCCCGCCGCTTCGTGTCCCACCTCGAGAGCCGCTTCCGCTCCGTGCCGGGCGACAAGTTTGTGACGCTGGAGGGCAGCGAGCGCAAGTTCAAGCCCCGGTGGCGGACGCTTCTCTACGCCATCAACTTCTCGTGCGGCATGATCCTTGTGAGACAGCCTCTTCTCTGCTGCATTTCCATCGTCCCTTGAAATTGGCTTGCTAATATTTGAACCAGATCCGCTCCGTCTACCGTGAGATTGACTTTTCTCTGGGCAAGGCGGGATACACGGAAAAGCACGAGTGGTGGTACGTATTTTATTTCTTTTCATTTTCTATTTCTTACGCCTAACTGACCCTTCTTAGCCAATACGTGCTTGACGCCATCCCCATGATCCTGCTCGCCATTGTCTACACCATCGTTCCTCCTGGTGCCTACGTCTCGATGGGCTTCCGCCAACAGCCCAAAAGCAAAGCTCAGGGGCCGCCGCCAGGCTCGAGAGATGCAGAAGCCTACGACATGGACTCCATTGCCCCGGCGCAGTAGATTTTGGGCGCTTCTATGGCCACGTAATATCACAAACGTCGTCCTAGTATTTAATCATACTTTTGTTTACGTCATGGGAAGCAATTAGAATTCTTTTTTTTCATTGTTTTATTAGAGGGGCTGTTGTTGCGCTGTGTGCCAGCACGGTGGTGATATCGTTGTTGTATTTTAGCATTTTGCGGCTCTATTCCCCCTTGGCTCTAGACTTTCCCCAGCAAGTACCGAAGTGGTATTCTTTTATGTACCATCAATATAGAATTAACAAATAATTTAGAAAAAGGATAATTCGATGATAGATTTATTGAGGCGTGGTCATTCGCATTATGCTCTAGCTTCTGCTAGAAACTGGGAAACAGATAACAAAAAGAAAAAGGAAAAGGAAACGAAAAGAAAACAACCGAAAATTTTAAAAACAATGCGCGATATGAACACCAAGCAACAAAAAGAGCCAAGGTAAGAACGATAAAAGCGCTGCCCACACTCGAGATGTCCGTCGAAGCTAATAGTACACGGGTTTCTTCTAGTCAAACTTGATGTCTCCCCCCCCCCCCCAAAAACCAGATGCCAGCAACAAACAGAGGAGGTTAAGAGAAAGACAAAAGGGTAATGAAAACGGAGCCATAAAGAGCCACCAAAAAATTAAAAAAAAATCAAACAGAAAACACACACGGGATACGGTCTAATTTGAAAAGACAGGAGGGCCTTGTTCGTCCTTGAGCACCTGAAATGACAAAGCGGCGATGACAGAGCATAGTTTCGCCATTCGATGTGCGTGATGCAAAAGTACAGGCCCGTAGGTTGTCATTTCGAGAAAGCCCTTGTTTTCCCGGCTGCCTGCTGGGGAACTTCCGCGAGGGCCTTTGATGGGCTGGGTCGATTTGTTAGGAAATGGTGGCTGCGCGTAGGTCCGGGGCGGCGTATCGCGGAACCCGCTCCTAGAGTCTCCGGACGAAGGAGTCTTAATCTTGGCAGGCGAGTTTTGGCCGTATCCACTGCGGCCGGGCGGGTTACTGAAGGAACTCGGATGCGGCCTCCGCGTTGGTGTTATCGGAGGGCCTTGTGGGACTCGCGTTCTGAAAAAGCCTTGCCCGGGCTGGCTGGATACGTAGGCCTCGTATTCCTCGTCATACTCGGCAATGGTAATGTAAAGCTCATTTCGATCTTGTGAAATCAAAAACCGCCTTGGTGGCAGGGGGAAAAAAAATATGTTAGCTAGAGTGTAGGAGAAAATAAGGGTTGGGGAAGGCTCCACATACCGCCTCAGACGGCTATCTCTGGGGGCTGTGAATACCCCTGGACTGCTGGCTGACGCCGTTTCTGAGATCCATGCTGCCATCTGAGCGGCCTCCTGCCACTGGATGCGCACGAGATTATCTCTTCGCACATAGGGCTTGACTTCCACAATCCCATAGGTCGAGTTTGTGTTGCTGCCTTTCTGGAGGTACCCATCCACGCGGGCCTCGAGCAGCGTCTCTCCGCTGCGGTGACGGAGACGGAACGGTTTCGGGTCAGGCAGCCAGTGGCCTATTGCTAGGGAAGAGAACTGAAGCCGGATTGCACCCAGCAACGTGATCAACCCCATGTTCACAATGGCTTCGTAGTCAGTTCGCGAGGGCCTCTCTCCCGTATACGGAGTCTCGATTTCGTCATTTCTGGAGGAAGATGCGGGCGTGTTTGGACCGCTGTCGAGATTCATTCTCTCGAAAGCCGATGTGACGCTATATGATCCAACCCCTTGCGTTGCTTGCCTTGTAGGTCTCGTGATCTTCGGCGACGCTTGTGCTGTCGAAGTAGGGCCTTTCGTGGTGAGAAAGCCGAAATAAAGAAACGTCGTAAATAGGCTGTTCCCCACCGTGCCATTATGAAAGCCAGGGTGCGGATCTCTGCCCTCTAAATACTCGACCGCGGCCCTGAGCTCTCCAAACCTCTGAGCATCAAATCTTTTAACGATAGCCGGGTCGATATAAGCTTCTGGGATAAATTCTTCAATTGCCTTGCTTTTCCAGAGGGTTTTCAGGCTCAAGAATTCGTCAAATTTCATGCTGGAGGCGGAGTTGTATTTTCTATCCAAGGCTGAAATTGTTACCGGGTCGATGCCATTCCTCATCGCAATGGCAGTCCACTGGGACGGGGTCTCTGGATTGGAATCGGGAAGCATTGTAACCAGTATCAGATCGTCAGGTGCGGTTTCTATTGACAGATGTGGAGTTCTGGAGCACTCCGTGCAAGGGGGGAGACTTTGCAGTTTGGCAAAAAGGCAGCGCACAGCTCTGGCCGAAGAAGGATAAGCAGAAGAAGTGAACACGAAAAAGGGAAGAAAGTGTGCAAAAAAGAGCAGGGAGAAAAAGAAAGGAGGAAAGGAAAAAGAGGGCAAATTGGAAGAAGCTGAAGCAGAACGAGAGCGAGATGGGAAGTTTGGTGAATTCGTGAGATGCAAAGCGGGTAGGTAGACGAGAAAAGATGTCGAGTGACTGGGTTCTTTCTGCGCTTAAAAAAAGAAGGAAATGTAATAACAAACAATCGTCACAAGAAAAGTAAAGATGAGGCTAATATTTGTACAGCGGGCGGTTTGGTTTGAAGCTTCAACATCTCGTCACTTCAGCCTCAACCCAGCGTTAACCTCATCCACCTTAGACACCAAAATCCGCTTTTCGTTTGCATTTCGTTTGCCGAGAAAAAATAAACTTCGATTTTCAGTATTTCATGCCTTCAGCCAGCGCCTGGGCCGGTTGCTGGCTACCCTGCGATAGGCATCCATCATTTCGAGAGAAAGCTACCTTCCGCTGCTGCGCCCTGGACTTGGAGAATGAAAAATGATTTTTTAAAAAAAAAAAAAAGAAATAGCTGTCTTCCCTAAGAAGCTAAGCGCACACTGACAGGAACAGTTTATTGTAATAGTATTCACCAACCAGTGTTATGTGGTGGTGGGTGGTGGTTGGCAAAGAAAGATGAAAGATGAAACGCGAATATGCCATGTAATCCACTGGGCGCCGTGCTTGCAGCCACTCTTCTTGTGGGAAGAAAATTGCTTTGTAAAACCGAGGAAGTTTATTACACAAAAGCTGACCCGCTGCTGCCGTCTTTCAAGCATTTTCCAAGGCGCCTATCATCATGTACTTACGCGCTGTGACTGAGGCCGCGTTTTGGGTGGCCGGGCCAGCATGGCCGTAAGGCCACCATTTGAAGCCCGAACGCGCGCGCAAAGCAACGACAAGCAAATTAGAAAAACGGCTCCCAAAAGATTTCTGCTCTTTTTTGGTCACAGTCCACCGTAAATCGCGACAAAGAAAACATGCGTGAAGCTCGGTGCGACGCAGACGACATCATCATAAGCGCCAGGAACATCGTCAACGCTATTGGAAATATCTCGTTGCACACGCAAGAAAAACTCTCTTTTGGAATGCCATATCATGACTAATGTGTCATGTTCGGGTTTCCTGTGTTCCTGTGATTACTGATAGTTTAAGCGTATTATGCTGGTTCACGAATCTGACTTGAGCACTGTTATTAGCCAGATCCACCATCAGCAGAAAAATCCAATAAATGTCACGTGAGACATCTGTCACGAAATTTGTGGCCGCGAAAACGGCCGCATCGCGTCGTTGTCCGGGAGACGGCCAACGGGCCAAAACATCGCGGTCGGTGCTGTTGACGACAACAAATGTTGTTTTCCCCTGCCATACACCTCACAGCTGGCCAGCAACAACAAGTATTTATCCGTGTCTACCTGTCTTATCTCGGTGTTCCTTATTCTCTGCCGCGTCTGCATTCATACAATTTCATTTTCCTAGCGCTCGTTGCTCCTTGTTTCCTTTGTACATTTGGTGCGCCCAAACGTCGACTAACCCGACAAGCTCGTTCAGTCTGCCTACAAGCCAAACAATCATGGCTCACGACCCTCAGTCAGAGCCACCCATGTCGCCCCAGAGCCTGTGGCGTTACGACGTTCATGTCGAATACTTCTACAGCCTCTGCAGCCTGATCTCGGCTCTCGACGAGCTCAACGACGCGACTCTGGCGCCCGAGCAGCTGGCATCTCTCTCCATTCAAGTACTCGAAGATCTCGATGTGGATGAGGCTAACCCTTGCGACTTTGCGCCTCTCTTCTTCACGCCCCTTACCAAGGACAGTCACTCAAAGTTTATGGAAACTTTTAAGCCGCAGAAGTACAGCAACGGCACGGACATGAATTGGAGGCCTTCGTGTGTTGCGCCGCGAAAGGAGGATTGGAAGCCTGAGCCTTGTGACGACTTCAGTTCCTGGTTTAACCAGCCTTGCCCTTGCGAAGCACACGTCGAATCGGAAGAACGAGCTGGGTGGGTTATGAGCGTTTTCCGAGAGCGTCATTGGGAGCATCGAGGTTTGGTCTTTTCGACAAACTGGGACTGCGCGTAAGTCTGCATGCTTCCAACACTGCACTTAACACCTCCCTTTCACTAGACGACTCTGTACTCACACTTAGCTTCCAGACAATTCGAAGGCCGGGACCAACTCTACTGGGGCCACCGGGAAGTGCAGCACCCTTCAGGTGAGGGGTTTCCAAGGTGTTCCTCCGTCAAGTCCCTTTATCCTCATGAGATTATTGGCGGCTCGGTGCCACATATGACTTGTTTCGTGGCTGAAGAAGGTGTCTACAACGCCACCGACGTTCTCCGCGGGGATATCCTGGCGGCAGCCACCTTGATGAAGCGTCAGGTGCGGTCGGGCAAACACGCCGACCATCACATCATTCCGGTGAGCCAAATATTTGATTTTCCGATTTTCTTCCGCTTTTTTCTGACTCCATTGTGTCAAGGTTCTGTTATTTTCTCTTCAGCATGACAAGGTGGCCCGCATTGTGCAGATGCATTTTGATGGAAAGCGTCTTTTCGTCCGCCAATCGCGGCCGTTGGACCTGAATGCCGATGAGCCAACGAAGGACGCCCATTTGATGGTGCGCTGGCTAGCCAGCCAACCCAGTGGCAACACAGAATATACTCCGCTGGCTTGCACCGACGAGATGGCGGAGGCGCTTGACACGAAGGGGCCAGAGCAGCCAAGTACTGCTATTGTCGTCTGTTCTTAGGGGATATTTTTGTTGTCTGTTTTCTTTTTTGACTTTTTGGTATTTTGCGGGGCGTCAACCGCCTGAGCCATACCGGTGAATCTGTCATATCCGGCACGCTTTCTTGCTGTTTGCCTCTTACTAAATTTGCTCTTTTTTGTGTTACTAGCGGACGGCATGGCGTTTGAGGGCATTGCTTCCATGACAAACGTCATAAAGTGAAGGGAACTAGGCTGCTTGTTTCGTTACTTTTTTTTCTCGTGTCAGTGGACTCTAATACAATTCTATACCATTGTGAACCAAGCGGTGCTAGGTGCAACATGATGAGAGTGCTAAAGTGGGTCTTTTGCGATACAAAGTATGCTGTATCGGATGACGGTCTTGACCGAAATGCGATGTTAAAAAGGGAATTGCAAAACCAATGAGAGCGCGCCGGCTCCAACGCCCCAGAACAGAGCATGTTTCCAAAGCCAGCCATTAGGACCTCCCCAGAAAGCATGCAGAATCTGGAATTTTGTGCTGTGGAATCAAACAACCCTTTTTTTCCCTGTGCTTTCTTTCTTGGCCTTTCTAGGCTCCTTATTACCTTGCATTTTCTTTCTGAAGCAGTTTTGTTTACTCGCCCCCTTTTTGGGGTTCCCAGCCAGACGATCACGTGATTTTATGGTTACCGCCTTTCCTCAAGTCTCAACGGCCTGCGACGCGTCGTGGCCTTCAAATCGAACATAGAACGCCGATACTGTGAAGAACTATTTAATCTTCAAAAGAAAGGATAACTGCTATATAGATAATGCACATTATCGATTAATAGTATGAGATTCTTAAGGGCCGCTGACAACTTCACGTATCTCAAGAAGCGCAGCCAAGCCTCCAATTTGTCACTCGCGGCTGCCATTTCTGTTGTTTGTCCATTGACCCTCCCTCGACATGAAGCCGATAAAAGCGTGAAGATCAGCAAATGTAGCAGTATTTCGAGATAGTACCGAAGGAAGAGGTTCATGAATTCAAATGCGTAGATAGGGGGGCGTCCGAGGAACAATGCAGTGCACAACCTTGACTATTTTTCTTGAAGGCTAGAATGTTGTGATCGTCGGCTGGCTATATTTCTGAGGTCTTCGTTTAGAATGTGAAGACACAATGCAATATCATTTTCGTGTCTCTTCCCGAAAAAAGAAAAAGAACCAGAAGAAGCAGCAAGCACTGGATATAGCAGAGCCAAGAACATCTCTGTGGTAGACAAGGCCAGAGCTACGATGAAGGCCAGCTCGCCACGGCGATTGCAGGTTGCTCTGCGGTGGGTGATGCTAGAGCAGTTTTGGCAAGATCTGAGCCGGGACAATTCGACGTCGGCGAAGACGCGTCATTGCAGGTTATTGCTTCCAAGAGCGTGGACAATTATTGTGACAGCTACGTACATAGAAATTTACGACGACAGATCGACCTAGGTATGCTTTAACTGTGGTAGTTTTCTTCCTCTTCCTCTCCCTCTTTGCCCTAGATCCATATTAATAAATGCATTATTCTTTCGAGAAGTGAATTACGTCTGCGTGTGTCGGAATTTAGGTTTAAAATCGGAGAGCAACATTTAACTGACTTCATATTAAAAATGTGTTCGATAGCACAATACTGGAGAAAGAAAATCAGGTAGGAAATGTTCAGGATCGCGGGATGGGAGGAAACTGTCTGTCGATCAGGCGACAATGATGACGCCTGAATAGGCTATTCAAATGTCCTTGCCAGCCAATCTTTCTTTACGTTTTGTAGAAAATTTATATGAAAATCCTGTCTGGAGTTACGATACTCTCTGCTGAGGTAAACGCAGTAAATATGGTTTGATGGATTGTTTTAAATTAGCTGAGAATCGGCACGTTGATTTGAAGGCCTCTTCCCCCCCGGAAACATTTGTTAGAGGAGAACTACGGAGTAATACTCCGTACCCCGTAGGGTAGCAAGCTATTAGATCTGATTTCCGCGCGATATGCAGGGAGCCACTAATGAGCAATACGGGCGAATATTCCGAAAGAAGATAAAGCGAAATGAAAGGAATAGAAATAATTTTACAGACCTGGTCTGTGGTAAGGCCCCGCCCTGGCGCTGCCGCAAGTCGTATGGCAGTTTCTACGGAGTGTCAGGACGAAAAGAAACCTATGCCAACAAGCTCCGAGAAAGACCTCTGGCTTCTCTGAAAGCACTTACCGGGTGCCTATGACGCGACTTGGTTCGCTGGCTTTCCGTTTATCCCCTCCCTAGAAAGGAAAGGGGGTATTAGGGGGAAGTAGGATTAAAGGGCGCAGAGAGAAGATTTCGGGCAAACTTATTATAGCCTTGGTCTGTGAGCGGTTTCACTTATGCCCATACTTGCTGAGGGTGACTTCCCCGGACACAGAAAACGTTTGGCCCAGATCGAGAAGCAAAATCAAATGAGACACATCCGCGAATGCAAATAGACTTTGTAGAATACCAGAAAACAAGGGCGTAGTAACAAGACAGCATAGCGACGAAAGGCAGCCACCTCATCTGTCGAACAGGAAAAGGAAGGGGAAAATGAGAAAACGAGAAGCAAGCTACCGGTGCTCTTGGCATTGGCTTGAAAATGGAAAGGTCCTTTCTACCGAGCTGCGCACACACTGCATCGCCGACTTCGCTGATTCACATCCTGACCAAGGTGACTAGCCAATCAAGAGTGCCGTACCGATAAGTTGGCCTGGAGCAAGAAGGACACGCGATTGACGTGCTTTGCCTGGCGTTGCATTGTTTCTCTCTGCTTCGAGGTTTGGTCCGCCAATCTTGCCTCAGTGAGACGTACAGAGTGCTTGCACACAACCCGCGCCCAGGCCCCTCTTCCCCCGGAGTGATATTCAATGTGGCTTTTAAGCTGCATATTGCTCCGTACTTTTTTCTCCTTCCTACGTATTTTGCAAATGCTGCCCGAGGTTGTGCTCCAAAGGCAAGAAGAGAATACGTTCCGGGGATATCCGGGTGCGAAGTTCCTTTTTCCTCGCGTTTCCTTGGCCTAACCATACGCATGTCTCGTTGCTCTCTCCTCGCATTCCCTGCCTCTTGCGTCTCGTCCTGGGTTTATTGCTTCAGCAAAATTTAGTTGCGTCTGCTTTTCGTACAAAGGCGAGGCAATAGACTGGATGGAGCTAGACGCATCTTCTTCTCGGCCGAACATAGAATTTGGCATGGACCTAATGGCCAAATAATCTTTACAGAGTATGGGGCGTTTCGGTATACATTCTCGCGCACCTTCAGCTACAATTCTCCTCGGCGAAAAGAAGCGTGGATTGACATAAGATGCAGAAGAAAAAGCAAGGATGGGAAAGGACGGAGAAGTACGGGACACGAAGGGAAATCCTAGGGAACAACGATAAAAAGAAGATGTAACCCCCCCTGCAGAGCTGAGATGTGCAGCAAGGTGTCGTACGTCGTACGCCGCAGTTATTTTTGATAGTCAAAAGATACGACACAAGGGTATCCTGTACCTGTACAGGTACCTGTAACGGAGTTGAACGTTCCAGTGTCGATCGCTTCTTGTCCATGCGCGTCCTCCCCTCACTTATCCTTATTCGGTGCTGGCCGCCAATCTCGTCTTCGGTTCGGATTGCGACTTTTGTACATATATACTAGGGGCAAATTTTCGACATGCCAAAGCACTTACAAATGGCTCAATCTAAGCCATTTCCTAGGCTACTTGTCGGGATCGCTCGATAGAGCCATCGTGGAATCGCCCATTGCAACTTCGGTTGGTGATTGCACTTGAGTAGGGGAAGTGACAGAATTGCGCCCCTCACAACATCACCCGTCTGCTTCGAGGATCCGACAATTTGCCCCTAATTTTGGGCAGCATTGATGTTGTTCGAGCCTTGTAGTAATTTCTCTGTCGTCACAGAGCGGATCGACTGGCCTAATGCAATTTCTCCTTATAAAACAGGAGAAGAAACAAACTAAATATAATGTATAGTTTAGAAGGACCCGTTTCCTCGTTAGACGATTTATTAGCACTCTGTCCTGTGGGCCTGGTGGTTTGAAATATGCATAAATGGTCAAGGATCTATCGTGTCTTGCATACCTTGTGCATCTCCCCCGTTTCCATCAAGCACCGCGTAACGTCCAAGCCGCTCCGGAAGTGTAGGAGGATAAGCGCCAGAACACATCCTTGTGCCAGCACTGCCTACATTACTCTGGTCCGCGTTGTGCGCTAGTTAACGACGCAGTACCGCACGACAAACCCCAACCTTGAGCAGCCTTCTAAAACCTGCTCAACAGTTTCGTCGTAAGTAAACTGAACTCCGTACGAGTAGACAGTGTTATAAAATTGATGCATGTTAGTCCCACTACCTGACCACTGCCGTAGCCACACTTTTAGAATGAAACACGCCACCAGGTAGCAATCATCAAGAGAAAACAAACTACTATGTATTCTCGCCTCGGATGGGGGATGAAAGGTAGAATCGTCTTCCTGCCAATGCCGAAGCTCCCGGGCAACAGCCGAGTTCCAACACAACCGATTTATTGGTTTCATTGAAGGGCCGTTGGCCAAGTGTATGCGCCAAGAGCTGGGCTGCCTTTCTTCGATGTATTTACTCGTGTCCTACCTCTTGAAGTGGCATTTCTCTTCAACAAAGTACAACTGGAAACGAGTGGCTTTTCTAGCCAAACGGTCAATCTTACGAGTACATCTGCTCTCATTTCTTCCCCATGCATGTCCATCCACTGTTCGGACATATAGTCCGCAAATTACGCAGGCGGCGAGCTAACACATGCACAAGGCGCTCAGCCGGGGGGCCTGGCAAGTGACTGGCGGAAAGAAACGGGGCCTGGACACCAACGGCACACGCTTCTCCCGTCTGGTTTAGTGCGCAGTGTGGATTGCTGTTTTAGTGTACCGGTCGCTTGTTTCCTAGAAGTCTGGATGGAAGTCTTTCGAAGAGGGGAAGGGGGCAAAAAAGAAAGAAGAAAGGAAAGACCCGCACGGTATTAATACGACGTAATAACGCGGGAAAACGAGACGGAGAAAAAGGGGGGCTTGCTGGCAGCTACGGAGTAGTCGTTCAAAGATGCTCGCGTCTTGCGCGTTCGCCGCACTAAGCACCAGAGCTGAGACTGGCAGCATTGACTGTCCCTCCTTTGTTGGCGGCGCCGAATGGCGAGCCGGCAGAGCATGCTGGTTGGTGGTCTGTACTTCGTACGTCGTAGGTTTTGCCTTTGCCTTGTTCTTTTTCGAGGTCGACTCGCCCAGCGTCCCACTTTTGGGTTGGCGCCGGGGTTCGGGGAACGGCGGAGGTGCCGTTCAGGCATGCTGACAGGGGGTCTGTTTTGGTGGCATGCATTGCAGCGTCTGTTCTCAAAAAGTGGGTGTCGGAAAGGAGAGGTCAGTGAAATGAGAGGAACGGGGGTTTGGTGATGCGAAAAGAGGCAGCGAATATTGGGGCGCCGGCCAGTGATGCCCCGTAATACTCCGTCCTCGTACTGCGTAACTGTACTCGCAGACAAAAAAACAAATGGAAGTTGCGCAGTATCTCGTGGGTAGGCGGCCAAACCGATCGCTCCTCGCCCACATCCGCTTCACAGGCTCGTCGAAACTCCCATGCACCTGGGCACTTGCCAAAAGAAGAGCCTTGCACTGGCGCTGCGTATTACCCCGTACAATACTCCGTATAACTGGTGCAAGCCGCCGCTTCCTCCTACTCTCCGCTCTTTCCCTGTGGAGCTCACTAGAGCCCCCGAAGACCCCGGCTGGGGGACCAGCAACAGGAAGGATCTTCCCGCCTTCCCCCCTCCCCACACCTTCACACCCACTTTCCGCCGCCCTTTCGCTCCTGCCCTTTCGCTTCTGCCCTCTTTCCTGTGCGTCTTGCCCCGTTCCGTCTCTTCTCGAAAGACAGTTCGCTGATGTTGCGAGCACCAGGCCACCGATCGCGCGCCTATGATAAATCGCCCTGACATGCTCTATATTAGCCTCCACAAACCCCAACTCTTTGTTCCCACCCCAAAACCTTCCTCCCGCAGCACCGCTTCTGTTTTTTTCCTGACCACGAACTGTTTTCCCCTTTCGACCGCTATCTGCCTCATCCCACTTTCCTCCACACTCTACGCTCCCCCATGACAGCGCCAGCGAGCGCGCAGGCGAGAGAGGCCCCAATCCACACATAGTCTGCCTGGCCATCAGCGAGCCGAATACCCAAACGAGGCTGCCCCGACCAGCAGACGGGCAAGCCCACACGACTGGAGCGCCGCTGTGTCCCGTCAGGACTCTGGGCGCCCCATCCGTCGCTGCACTACCGCCATCCACCTTGCGCGTCCGTGGCCTCTCGCGCCCCCATGTCCTACCGCATATGTAAAAGGAGACGCACAGCTCATCTTCTGTACTCGGACGGCCCACCATGGTGTTCTGCGGCAAGGCTTCCCTCAGTTGCAAGAATTGTCGTATAAGACGCATCAAGGTATGTATCCGTCTTTGCCTCTGGCGCTCATTCGTCCTTTTCTCCCCTCCCGCCCGTTGCTTTCCCTCTCCATGCAGCGTTCCCCAGTCTTGGCTTGCTTGGTGCTTCGTCTTGGTCTCATGCATTCCGCCTATCTCTGTTCCGGGGTGGCCGGTGGTCGGATCGGCCGCTGTGCTCGAGTGGCCCTCTCTGTGCGACGGTGCCTAGCATCGTCTCAGCCGCGGCACCGCACGATATCAGAACTGCTCTTCCGCGGCACACTTCAGCTGGCGCGCGTTTATATCATCTGGGCCCGCTGTGCCAAAACAAGTTCAGCCGGCTAATGTACGTTGCTCGACTTCTAGTGCAACAAGCTTGAACCCGAATGCTCACAATGCATACGGGCTGGCAAGAAATGCCCCGGCTATCGGGACCAGCTCTCCCTGATGTTCCGGGACGAGACGGTCAAAGTCAGGAGAAAATTTGAAGAGGGTAACAACGACAGTGCAGCAGACACTGCCGGCTCGTCGTCAGTTGCCACGCCTACGACCACTTCGGACACGCTCACGTTTTCGACGACGCCGGAACCTTTTGTGACTCCTGCTACCAATGCTGGCAACAATGTGGGCCAGTTCTCTGCCTTTCAGATTGCCCAACGCGGGTCGTCGCTCGACGTATCTGACGCAGATACAGAGCACGAGGAAGGAAAAGCGGCGGTCGTTCAGGGCCTGGAAGGATCGTTGGCTCTGGACGGAGCACCGGTGTTATTTGTCGGCAACCTTGATGGCGACGGCAGCCCGCTCGCCGTATCCCGAAAGCAACCACGGAGACGGAAAGGAGGTTCTGCGTCTGCCGCTCCCAGTTCCTCCACTCCTTCCACTGCTCCCACTTCTTTCGCAGCCTTCACAACCAAAAACCAGCCACCACCCACGCAGTCTCTGATTCTAGCACCTCGAAGAACTCTCCCGGAGCGGGGCCTCGACTTCTACATGGACCACTACCTATACGGCCACCCGGAATCCCCAGATAAAGGCGGAGATGCCGCCGTTAACATCCCATGGATTCTAGATGATACGGCACGCTTGATTGCATCGGCCGTGGGTATGGCCGGCATGGCAAATTTGACAGGCGATGATCAGATGCAGATCTCAGCGTGGCAGAGCTACGTGACCGGTCTTCAGATGACGGCGCGGTCGCTAGCTCTTCAGCGCCTAGACACTATAAACAACGACATGCGCTGTATTGTGCTGATGGCCATGTTTGAGGTTAGTTCTGCACGGAAGACTTGCGGATTTGACCCAGGTAGAATTCAAGCTAAGCAGTCCAAACAGATTGTTCGCGGCGCCAACGAATCGTTTGGCAAAGCAGATGTACACGTCATGGGAGCAGCTGCGCTCCTGCGCAAGTTTCTTCCGCTGTTCCCCCCATCTAAGCACCCTTTCCGGGGTCTGGTCCAGATTTGCTACTCCTTGGTACGTCGCAGAGTTTTGTAATAAGATAAGCTTTTGCATTACCGCCACTTTTAGAGCTCAAGACTAACCATGGATAGCTTATTTCTTGTCACGCCGAGGCCATTGCCATGCCACCCCTGATAATCGAATACGTCTCCTCCACGTACCGCGAAAAGCCGACAGACGACCAGATTATGACGAAGCTGCTCTTGACTCTGACCGACTTCGTAAACTTAGCGGCGTACATCCACCACCAGGTCCTTGTTGATGGGCGGCCAGATATGGTAGACCTCGTGGTACAGGCGCTACAGCTGGAAGCTCGGCTGATTGCATGGGAGCATAGTGTCATGGGTAGGAGCATCTGGCATTTCGATGTGTGCAAGATAGCGACATTGCCACCGGAAGCCTGCTATAAGGGACGATTCCACCTATATTCGGACGTTCAGACCGCTCGAATTTGGAGTTACTACCGATGGGCACGGATATTGCTCAACGAGATTCTGCTGGACCTCATAAAGCAATGTCCACAATCGGTTGCAACCGGACTGGCGCAACTCAAAGTTGATAATGGAGGCGCCGCTATGCAGAGCAGCAAACCGAAAACGGAAAGGACAGACACAAGAGAGACCGGCACAAACCCGACAGAAAAACTTCGTCTGAAGGCCCTTCGGACCATTCGAAAGTGTGCCGAAGAAACATTCATCAGCACCCCGACATACTGGCGGCATCCGAGTATCTCACTATCCGAGTACGCAGCGGTAGCCTCTCCTTTGCCCGTATACGGAGCAAATGGCGGCACGGGCGTTGTAGGGCTGATGCCGACGCTCTTCCATTTGCAGGTGGCCGCCTGCGCACCGGGCATCCCGCGCGAGGACTGGCAATGGGCCCTGAGCGTGATTGATATAGTTTGGGCTTATCTAGGCCTGCGGCAAGCCCGATCGCTGGCTGATAAGATGCGAGCCCACGACGAGATTCTGCAAAAGCAGTCCAGGGGCCTAGCAGGCACGCTGCTGCTGACGGCTGGCGAAGCCGCGGAAGGAATTGATTGAGGGGGAAACGGAAAGGGCACAAGGGCTTCATGGATTGGATAGAAACAGGGGGAAAAAGGCGCACGGGCACACATCTATTCGCACAATTTGAATGGACACGACAAAAATGGATCTATGATTATTGACATGGCGCTGGTATGGGATTGGGATGCGTTTGATTTCGTTGTCGCATTGCCTTGACGGGAATGGCACCGGGACTAGCCGGGTAACTATACCCTCAATTTTGTTTATCTGTTTGTAGTACATGAACGGCAAGCAGTTCGAATTTTATGTACATGATGCATGCCATGAAATGCCGCAGAAGCCACCCCTCGTTCGTGTAGAAGAAGGCAAAAATGTGACGAAAAATAGGAACATATGACTTTTGGTGACTATTCGCTCTATTCCAAAGGCCGTGGCCGGCCGACATTTACGCCTCCCTTTCTCCATCTATAAAAATGTTCTTCCATTCCCCCCACAACCCTAGTCCCGGTATACCATGCTGTCATCGACCTTGCTGCGGTACCGCTTCTTGTTTGGCTCTTCGGCCCACGTCTCGGCCAGCGCCAGATCAGGGTCCTCCTCGGGGTACCCGAAGCGGCGCCGCAGCTTCAGAATCTCGTTGCGCACGCGCCGGGCGGCCTCGACGCGCAGCTGCTGGGCCTCTTCGCCGTACTTGAGGTCGATCTGCTTCTCGAGGCTGTTGCTGCTGCTGCTGCTGCTGCTGTCATCGCGCCGGCTGCGCGCCACCAGCCGCTGCCACCGCGCGCGCAGGTCGGAAAACGTCTCCGGGTCGAGCATATCGCCGAAGACGATGCGGATTTTCTGGCCGACGCGCGGCAGGAAGCGCGGGAACATGCGGTCCTCGGACATGACGCGGTCCGGGCCGTCGATGAACATTGGCACGACGTCCGGGGCCGGCTCGCTCTCGAGAATGAGGCGGGCCACGCCCCACTTGAAGTAGCGAAGGCCGCGGTCGCGCTGCTGGTGGACGAGGCCCTCGGGGAAGATGTGGACCCAGGCGTGGCGGTTGGAGGCGTAGGCGGAGGGGGCGGGCCAGCTGTCGACGTCGTTTGTAGAGTAGTAGAGGGACGCCGGGAACGACGAGGAGAAGACGGGTCTGGAGGGAGGTTTTGAGGACGCTGCTGTGGCAGGCGATGATGGTGCAGGGGAAAAAGAAGAGGATAGATGCTCGATGGGAGAGCCTAGCTTTTCAGAGTCGGCCGGCAGCGGCTGGGCTGAGAGAAGACGGATGGCCTGGTTAAAAGTAGGCTGGAAGAGGCCGCCCCAGGGCGAATGGCGCAGCCGGTGTGTAGGCAGGGTCTGGCCGGAGCAGAAGAAGTGGCCGGCGAGGCTGTGAGGGTGTGAGCGACCGGCTGACAGAGAGCAGAACGGGGACATGAGAAGACAGACCTGTTCTTGTAGCAGATGTCGTGGGATCCCAGCGCCCAGCGTAGGTTCCGGTGATCGGCGGCATAGCGGAATGGCAGCACGCCCCAGATCAGCGGGTCGTCAAGGCTAGATGTTTAGGCCGTGTTCTCTCAGGAGTTGATATTCTCTGTCTTGGGGACACTTACACTGAAACATGGTTGCTCACTATGGAATGTCAGTGGCCTGTCTTCGTCCAGGGGAGATGTAAGATGCAATCGTGTAGCCCGCCGCCACTCACCCGTAACGAGTCCCCGCTTCCGGGCTTCGACGTCCTTGCGAGAGTCCAACACGCCCAAAAACTTATCGAGGCCGACCACCTCCACATCGTTGAGCCCGTACAGAAACGTCCGGCAGATCATGCCCGTCGTGGCCATGATGAACGTCGACGCCGTCCGCCATAGCAAGCCGGGCTGCTGCGGCGTCGACTTTGTGACAGACATGGTGCTCGGAGATGGAACGGGTTGAGGATGAAAATCTCAGATGAAAACCGTCGAGGCCATGGAAACCGGGCTGAGAAGCCTCTCTTGATACCGTTTCCTTCTTTCTTCTTGGCCTTTATTCGTATCAGTCGTCGCACGTCTCCTCCATCCAGCTTCTCCCCTGAGAACTAACTCCCAATTAAGAGCTGCTGGTGCGTCGTCGTCAAAAACTTGCTGGACAAATGACACGTTTTTGTCTGGTGCGATTTCGCTTTTACAAAACTTTTTTTTAGCGACGTTGAACAGCCTTGCGCAGCACGAAGAATTGCAGCCAACCACGGCGCAGCATCGGCTCACACTCTTCCACACGCTACGGCGCTTCTTTTTCTTTCCAACACTGCAACGAGAGGTGTCTACCCGCGGTAGAAGCCGCTAAAGCTTCAACAGCCTGTCGCGGCCTAGCGCAAGTCTTGGGGACTGTCGGCAGACTGGCCGGCGCCTTTCCTCACTGGAGGGTCCACTTTTGACAGACGAAGCAGCTGGTGGGGAAGGCACGGTGGACGGCTTTGGAACACGCCCGAAGAGGAAGCAACGCCAGATCTCCACTGCTCCACCGAAAGCGGTCTACCTCACTCTCTGGAGTCTTCTCGCGGAATCCGCCTCTTTGTACGGAGTACTTCCTCGCTCCTCCTCCGCAACCACGCGACGGCCGTTCAACCCTCCCTCGCCCGCGCCAATGGCTTCCACAATCCCGTCCATCGCCTGCCTAGGCGTGATAGGACGCAATGTGAGTGCCCAGATTGCTTTTCAACCCGGTCGCCGGAGCCTAGCTAACATCCCCCCTCCTCCCCTTTGCCAGGACAACCCCCTCCACATCTCCATCTTTCCCTCCTATGACGCCGCCACCAACAGCTTGCTGCCGGTTCGCACGCCGCTGCAGTTCTCGCTGATTCTCTGCGGAACGCTCGACGTCTTTGCCCTCCGGTCGTCCGGAACCGCCAGCGGCGGTTCTACCGCAGCCTCCGCCACGGGCTCCAGCGGAGCCAGCCTCAGCGGGGCGAGCGATGCTGCCGGCCTCCTTCTGCTACACGCGCTCGATGACCGCCTCGCCGCGTATGGCTACGAGACCAACACAGGAATAAAGCTAGTGGCCGTGGTGGATATGCGTGGGCGGCGCGGGGGCAGCGTCGGCGGTGGCGTGCCTGGAAGCGGTGGCGCCGGTGTAGGTGCTGGCTCCGCATCCTCCGGGGGCCGGGGTGCCCTCGGCGGCAGCGTGGTTGGCCTGCGAGAGACCGAGCTGAAGCCGGTATGTTCTCCCCCCTTGGTCGATCTTTGTCGCGGCTCCCCATAGTAACAAAGTGCAGGTCTTCAAAGCGATGCAGGCTGCGTATGTGCGCTTGCTACAAAACCCTTTCTACGACCCCGACGAGCACTCACCGCCCACTGGCCACGGAGGCAAAAAGATCATTAGCCGGCGGTTTTCCGACGATTTGCAACGGATCGGAGAGGCCTGGATGCCAGGCATCTCAAATTTTTAAGACGGCATATCAGCACGATGACAGGCTGTAGCACCCATTTTACGCGTTCCTAGCATCCCAAGGTCAACTCAAATTCACTTTAATTTGGCAGTGCAATGCCAGATGGCGAGGCAGCATTGTGGAGAACGCCCGGCACAAAGTGGATATCGTCTACTCTATTCCAAAGGAATCATTCCGTTATGGATTTCCATCCAGACAGAAAACGCTGAAAAACTTAAGATCCCAAAAAGAACTCCATGAAATAGCGCCAAGAAAAACTTGGCAGACTTTCAGTTACCGTTGCTCAGGGTGAAGGCCTCATACGATATGCCTTCCTGCCCCTTCCACTCTTTCTCATCGACCCTCACGACCTGGCTCCAGCCCCGGACCAGCGCCCGCCAGTAGCATGCTTCGGCCGCCGGGCTGAAATAGCCACCGCCGACAAACAAGTCGCGCTGGCGGCGAGCGATCCCTTCCGCAACGTGCGGATTCGCCTCCAGCCACGCAATGGTGTCTTCCAAGTCCGACCAGTCGGGTGCCACAAACACGATATTGGCTTCGTCGGCCGGGTAGGAGAGTGGCCAAGCCTTGCGCCCAGCTCGTTCCCGAGCCGCTTCTCCACTGCCATTGCTGGCAGCATTAGTGGATTTTTTGGCCGTCGTCCCGTGCGATCCACTCTTATTTCGTTTCTTGGACTTGGCAGCTGCGCTTCCTGTTTCTGCTGCTTGCGTCGTTCGCAAATCACTACTGAAAATGGGCTTCACCAAGTGCGTTGCGTGCTGCATCCATTGGATTGGCGGCGTGATGGTAACACTAGCACACATCTGCAAGAACTGGAACCGCCCGCTATACGCGATGCCCTCCGTGTGCAGCACGTAACGATACCGGCAGAAATCTTCAATGGGCAAGGCGTTGGTCGCGTTCTGCCCGTTGGGGCTGTTCCCGCCGCCGCCGCCGACCCACTCGAGAGCCTGCACGTCTGCCCAACTCTTGTCCTGCGTCACGGCCAGCAGGTTCTGCCGCAGTCGTGGGTTGTGCACGGAGTTGAACCACGTGGTTCCGCGCCACACGGCCCGCGGAATCTTGTCGGTGAACTTGGAATATGCCCCGTCCTCGAGCTTATCAATGGCTGCCGCCGCACGCGCCATGGAACCTACAAACGGCAGCTTCCACGCCCAGAAGGAGAAATGCGGCATGAGAAAATTGCGGTCGTCGCGGCCTTTGCTACGAAAAGCCGGGTTGATCGCGCGGCTGTAGCCCCAAGAGGTGCCAAAGGGCTGGTCCTGGAAGTTGATGGAGAAGTACGTGTCCGGAATGCGCTCGGGGGACGTGATGAGGGCGCGGTGTAGCTGGTGAAGAGCTGCTGTACGTGACTGTAGCCAGGATCCAAATACAGAAAAATATATCAACTTCCATGTCTTGCTTCGCTCTTTTACCAGTTCCATCTCCGTGAGTCGTCTGGACGGTTTGTTCTCCACTTACATTGAGCATTTCCTCGGACAGGTCGGCTCGCCGCTGCGCGTTGATAATGACAATCTTTTTTGCAAGCGTCAAGTCAGAGTTCATTTTCTTTTGCTGCTTGTTTGATTGGTCCCAGACACCTTCCTCCGTATTTTCCTCTCCTGCTTGGCTTATTTATTTTTAACGCACACAGACACACCTTGCCATTCTTGATGCGCCCTTGCAGGGCGCCCATGTCGCCTGTGTTCTTTAGGTGAAAGGGGCCCTCAGCGACAATGTCGTCGATGGACTTTGTCAGGCCTGGAAACTCGGTCTGGCATTGCTTCTGGCTGAGGGACAGAAGCTTGAGGGTGGAAGAGTAGGGATGGTGCGTTTTCGGTTGTGACTGCTGCTGCTGTTGAATCTGTTTCTGCCGCCGCTGGTCGTCTTTCAGGCGTTCTTTCTGCAACTGCTGCTTCCATGCGACGGCGCCGTGCGGTTCTCTGCTCACAAAGTAGAAGCAGAAGACGATGATGCACAGGCCGAGGCCGATGATATACGGCCGCAGCGGGCGGTGGTGCCGATTGGGTTTGGTGGTCATGGTGATGGTTGACACGAAGCGCAGAGTCGGGACGTTCGCCAGCGAGGACAGGTGACTATCCGCTGGGCATTTCTGTAAGCCGCGGTAGCAAATTGCGCTTCTAGCCAAGCAATGAAAAGAATGGAGGGAATCAATGAAGCAGTGGATAAAATATCTGCACTTTTTGGCGTCTATTGAACATATATAACAGTTTGAAAAAGGTCCAAGAATGAAAATTCGACAGAAGAAGAAGAAAAGCATTGGGGGGGACGAAATACGGGCGAGGACAAGGGAAGAAGGACAGATAAAGTCAAGCAGAGGACAGGCGCGTACAAGATATAAGAGATACAGGGCAGCGCGCAAAGCAGGAGACTAGGGGGGATACCACCAAAATGTTCCAACACACTCCGATACACTCCAGCAGATATTACAACTGCCTCATTTCTGTCTCCGTCAGTTCCGGTACCTTGATGCTATAATAGGACACAATAAAACATGCAATACGGCAATCGGGAAACCGAAAGGGAGGGGAGGGAGACTGATTTGGATGGTGCCCTTTGGTGGCCTGGCCTCTTTATCTGGATGTATATCTTTACTTTCCTTCATTTTCTCTCGGCCCCTTTTTCTTGCCCCTTTATTCTTTGCCCTTTTCATTTCTGACATCGGTGCCTGTTGGCGTGTACCTTACCTTCACCGAAAGCTCTTGATTTTCTGTTTCTTAGATTCTCAACATCTCGCTTCTCCCTTCACCATGTAAGTACGACGCACTCTCTACCGATCTTGCCTTCTCTCCACTTCTCGTCTATTTTTATTGCTGCTCCGAAACCCACTCTTTTGCTTTTCGGTTCTGCTCCACGGGAAGTGGTCCTTGCCCTCCAAGCCAAGTCCTTCCTTTTTTTCTACTGTTCTATTCTGCAGTCACTCGTCATCTTCCATTTCCTAGATTTTTAGGTCCCCAGTTTTATCCACGCCCTCTCTCGCCTTCTCTGGGGCGCGGCAAGACACTCTCCGCCGTACGACTGGTCCATCTTTTTAAATTGCCATCGCCTGGCGAGCAAGGCAGGCCAGCAAACAGACGATTTCACGGGAGGAAAAGAGCATAAAGAACAACAAAGAATTAATTAGCATTGGCTTTTGTTTCTTTTTTAGAGGACCCCCTATGGAAGGCATTAGATAGGTAGCGAGAGGTGGAGGAGGAGGAGAGGGGGGGAAGTGTCTTCCGGTAAAACCGGCAAAAAATATGGGGAGGGATAAACCAGCTACTATATGCTATGGGACTCGAGATGTGGACAATGCTGAATGCCAGTCCCCGGCTTCCTTTTTGAAACTTCGAATAGCTGGCGGTAATGCCTAATCTATGAATGTCTGTTTTCTACGGTGCAGAAGGGGCCTTTCGCTTAAGCAAAGCTTGGATGGAAGTGGAGTGATTCTATCTACGTAGGCGAACGCTCTCATATGCCGTTTTTTAATCATGTCTTCGAGATATCTTGGAGTCTATTTTTGCTCAGTACACCAACCATCGTGGCAGACGCGCACGGCGCTGCACGCATGGGCAAGTCGGACGGCGAGCGGCAAGGATTGGTTAGCATAATTAAGCAAGTGTCTTGCGACGGGGGCACCCTCTTTAGGTTCAACACCCCATGCTGGCTGCTTTCTATAAACCCAGCTATAAAAATCACGTTGGATGGCAACCGCATAAATAGTCGCGTACACGGATGTGAGTTCCAAAGGACAGCGCGGGTTCGTCGTTCTGCAGCTGCGTGTTGTTGATCATGAGGGCGGCAAAACCCAAATGCTCATACGCGTCCTGCGGTGGAGAATATAAGTCGAGTCAGCTTGCTCTTCTCCCACGTACGGCCATAGATACTGGAAAGCACGGGATCCCGTCCGCTCTCCCCTAGTTAAACCAGTAATCGGCGGATTAGTAGTTGGGTCGGTGACGACCAGCGAATACCCGCTGCTGTACGTTTTTTTTGGTGGTGGAGCTTATTTTTTTTATTACTTATATTTTTCTCCTTTTCTTTTCTTTTCTTTCTATTGTTTTGCAATTTTGACTCGTATTAATTATGGAGCAAACGGTTAAGGATACATACAGTGAAGTTGCTCTCAGGGTCGACTTGGTGCTGGAGCTCCATTGTGTGCTCTATTTGCTCTGTGGGAATTCTGCTGACATAAGGAGCTTTCCTGCCAGAGAGGTGCCCAAGCTATGCACATAGATGATGTCACTGCGAACGGCTTCGTTTCCTGTAGGCCAGGTTCCAGAGCAGCATGTGGCCGAATAGCATGGGCGAATCGAAGCACAGACGGGGCTACAAATCCAGCTCGCAAATCAGAAAGCCCTGCTCCGTACAAATGAGAAGGTTCTCCAACAATGTGTTTGAAAGCTGTTTTTGCTACCCGTCTCGACAGCTGTCGAGCTCTCGATGCAAGATAGTTTTTGGCATCAAAATGTTCATAAATACCTGTGCGCTTTTTGCAATTGCCGCAGTACAGGCCTGTCAACCGTGGAGGCCAGGCCTGTCAGCTGTAGTTCTCCTCCGTCCAGTCTCCCAATTCGCGACCGTGAATAATAGTATGTTACTCCGTATGCCATTCACGGCCGGCGGTGTGTCGCCCTGTAAATTCGAAGCTCGCAGTGAAAACGGTACCTGCCTGTTCTCTGGCTGTGGAGAGTCTCACGTGTTTGGCCCAACAGGGAATAGCTTCTCACCTTCGACGAAAGGAAGGTGGAGTGGGGCGCCTGTGTGTTGTCGTGGACAGCGCAACCAAGCTCAACATAGCACCGACGGGCCAATCAGCGTGCAGTTTTGGGGGACAGGAAGAGGAGCGGCCGCCTCAAAAATAAAAATAAATGCCAAAATAAATACCCAAAAAAATAAACCCCTGCGACCAAGGGATTTTGGCCAAAAAAAGTGCAGGCTGCATTCAAAAGAGAGCGAAGAGGAAGGCCGTAAGGAGTCGAACAAAATCGTCCAGCAACGCCCAATCGTCGCCAAACAAAAGTCGGGCCAGCATAGAGCCACCATCCGCAACCGTCTCGCGCTGGTCCACGCCGCCTCTTTCCTTTGTCGACGCCCGCTCCCTTTTCCCTGCTGCACTTCGCATTTCGTCCTTTCCATCTGCCTCTTGTCGCAGTCTCATCGTCGCCGCTTGTCCCCAGCAATCTTCGGCCGCCTCATCCTGCATCTTGCGATCCTGCATCTTGCGATCCTATATCTCGCAATCCTGTACCATACGATCCTGCATCTTACATATCACGGGGGTCGACACCTGGTCCCACGGTCGCTGCGTCTCCATCGCCCAGGGCCCCATCGCCATCGAACCCATCGCCGAAACAGTGCAAGCAGCTGTCCGATGACCCTCCGACGCCAGCCCGACAGATTCTGATTAATCCCCGACACTCCCTTCGACTCCGAAAGCAATGTTTTCGCCGCACGAAGGAGGCCCGGCCACTGCCACGCGCAGTCGCCGCCGCCAGCGCCCCGTGTCGTCGGACAGCCTCGTCCAGCAGCCCAAGGCTAAGCGCCAACGACTCCCTCTCACAGAGCAGACCTTTCTCAACCCCGACGCGCCGCCCGAGATGTTCCAGGTCAAGTCCGACAAGGCGGCCATGCTGAGCACCAAGCGCGACGGAATCGAGAACCGGCCCCAGGCCGCAGCCAACACGCCGGCACCAATGACGCCTGCGCCCAGGAAGGAGCTCAGCGTGCGGTCAAAGAAGACAAAGGCTGGCGAGCGCATCAGCAAGGGCGATGGCAGTGTTGTTCTGGTAGGCATCCGTGCATATTGTATTCTGGCCACCTCTCGACTGGCAGCTAACGCAAACGCAATCTGCAGGCTAGCAACAGCGCATACACCGTCAGCAGACTGCCAGCTCTACCCGACAGACTGCGGACGGATCCAGGAAGTATGGCACTGCAAAGCACCCGAGAGCTGGGTTCGTGTTTTCGGATAGCTAACCTTCGTAAACCAGGTCGCCAACACGGTGCCGTCTACTCCTCCAGCGGCTATGCCGTCTCCCTCACGCACACACACGCTATCGTCTGGCCTTACACCGCGAACAGTCCATCCCCCGAGACCTTCACATTTACCCTGCCCTACCCGTCGAGACACGTATCCGACCCGCTGCCTCTGGGCGCTCTTGTCGCTCCTGCGGCATCCTCTGAAGAACCCGGTCTCGTGGTGGTCATGCCGACCACGGGCAAGGTCAGCTACTGGGAATCCATCTCGAGCGCGGCCACTCTCGACTTCCTGCGCCAGCAGCGGAACGGCGTCGAAGATGTCATCCATGGCCTGTCTTCCACCGAGCACGTCACAGATATCGTCAACGCTGAGCCCGCGGGGTTTATCCTCTTGACAAGCAGCGGCCGCCTTGCCTACATGAGCGTCCGTGACGGACATGGTCGGCCGGCCATTTCCGTGCAGTTTCTTCGGACTGCAGGCGGTGGGTCAGCGTCTGCTGGTTTCTTCGGCAGCATTCGGCACGTCCTCAAGAACTCGGCACACCGTGAAGACATTGTGGCTGTTCGTGCTGGGTCTCACTTCAGGGTAGGCGAGCGCTCGATCATTGCTGCAACATCCAAGGGCAAGTTCACCGGCTGGAAGATACATCGCGGAGGCAGCCACGACACAATTCTCGAGATCGACGCACGGGATGACATCATCAGCGCGATCCGGCAACTCGACCTCAGCGCGCACGGTGCCGAGGGCGACTCTTTGGAAGTAGTCGACTTCACCTACGTGCCAAAGGGAGTAGAGCGCAAGTACACCGAGACCGTCCGGTTGAGCAACGCGATCGAGGTAGACAGCGATTCAATACACCAGCTGCTTGTGCTTGTGTCGCTTCCCAGCAAGAAGCGGAAGCCATATTACCTTATCGAGCTCTTGCTCTCGCCCGACGACACGCGGGTGGGCATGGTCCGGCCGATCACCTCCCTCACCTCCCCGGTCAGCAGACAACAGCAGACGACCGAGCAGCGGCCGCGTGTCTACCTGCCGAAACCTGCTATTGTCGCTTACATTGTGTTTGACCGAGCTGTCGTCATTGCGTCATTAGCACAACCTCCCGAGACCCCCGACTCGCAGCTGCAGGGAGAGGTTAGTTACCTGCCCCCAACATTTGAGGACATTGTCGATCTCCGCAGCGACGGCGTGTCAGAAATTGTCGGTTCGGGTGTAGAGGAGCCTGCGGGTGTTCTTCCCGAGCCAGATGCTGGCACTGGTGTGGTCGGGCCCAGACTACACCGACACAAGTCCAAGAATCCGGCCGCTGTGCTGATTGTTCGGGGTGTCGGCGTTGTCCGCGTGGCCACAGTCGATGTCGAGCGCTTTATTGGCGAGAAGCCGCCCGAGGTCACAGCCAAGAGCAAGCTAGAGCAGGCCGTCTTCTACGGCATCAAAGATGACAACCCACTGGTCTTCGAGGGCAAAAGAGACTCGCAATTCTCCGATGCTGAGATCGGCCAAGCGGCCATGGAGCTGAGCCGCGACATTTTGGGCTCCAAGACTGCATTCACCCCGAGCGTGCCGGTCTCTCTAGAAAGCAACTTGCGCATGCGGGCGGGCTATCTCGACCGCCTCATGTCACACTTGAACGCGCTGCATCTTGATCTGAGCCGCCCTGTCCGCTGGAGCCTGTTGGCTGATGCCGAAAAAATGTTCACAGCTACCAACATGTGGCTCCTACACGAGCTGTTCCTGGCAGACCGCGCCGACGGCAAGACGTCTGACCGCAAGACGATCATCTCGGAGATTGTCGAATACATCCACGAGGATGAGAAGAAGAATCCCAACCGCGATGTGGGCGAGGTCGACCGCGTGCGCTATTTCTTTGTCAACGACGTCTGGCGCATGGAGCTTTTTATTGCCTGGGCATACGAGGTGATCAAGTATGTCTACAAAGACCATCTTCTGGACGACCGGGGTGTCACGCGCCTTATGTACGAGGGTGTCGAGGTCAATTACCGCGCTCTTAACGGATCCGCAGAGTACCGGAAGGACAAGCTCTCCTTCTACGGCCTGGCAGGCGAAGAGCTGGAGTCTGGCATTCTCGTCGAAGGCTACGATGGTCTTCCTGAGCCTTGGACATCGACCTATTTCATCACCAACAACGCCAAGCGGCTTGTAGACCTGTGCTGCAACTGGCTCGACCAGTTCTACCCGACCACAGTAACCTCTGCCGCCGCTCCGGACCCAGGCCTGATCGAATCGATTCGCGAATCGCTGCCTAACTTGACCGACCGCTATCTCCTGGCCCTCCTGGAACACTACCGCTGGACGCAGACACGGGATGACGAGTCGGAGCGTGCCTACGGCGAGCGCTGCTTCAAGGCCTACTACGAAGACCAGTATTCGAAGGTGTACCGCCTAAAGAACTACGGTTTGTGGGAGGACGCAATCGAGGTAGCCAAGAAGCACCGCTCGATTACCGCCCTAGCCGGGATCATGGTCGAGGAGGTGCGGAAGCTGCGGAACGACGCTATCACGGTGGACGCCGGCACAATCCGCGCCAACGAAAAACGGGCGGACGCACTGGTCAAGGAGCAGCGGATTGCCGAGTATTTTGACACGTACGGCGAACCGTTTGCGTTTGCCGTGTATGAGATTTTGTTGCGCGACGACGGCATCAAAGCCGTCCTCGATTTCCCTGGCGACAAGGCCGGCTATGCGACGCGGTTTTTGCGGGCTAAACCAGAATTGGCCAAGATCTCTTGGATTAACGACGTCGAGCGCGAAAAGGACGTCGAGAGCGCCGCCGGCACGCTGTTGAACCTCGGCCTTGACCACGAGCGGCAGGTCTGGAACAAGAAGATTGAACTGAGTCTGGGCAAGCTGGCTTTGCTAGCCGAACAGGGCCCTGCGGCATCGTCCCTTGTCACGCCTCCCCAATCCTCATCGGCATCTCCCTTCCAAAACGGCGAGGCTACGAGGCCAAGACGCTCCACCGAGGGCGACATTGACAAGGTCGACCGCCAGCTCAGCATCATCAAGATCCAAGACTTGCTGTACAGCTGGGTGCTGCCCTCTGTTACGGCGGCCGTCGACGAGGCCGCCGAGCTGCAGCTGGCCATGGAGTACCACGCGACGCGCATCCCCAAGCGCCAGAAAGCCCTGCTCCACGTGTTTGAGGACGGCCTGAGCCGGCTGCTAAAGCACGAGGCATTAGACGCATTCGCGCTGATCGATCTGCTGACGCTCATCAACGCGCGCAAGGACGAGATCCTGATCGAGGAGGACGTGTTCTTCCTGGCGCTGCTGGTAGCCGACGCAGGTCTGAGCGGCGAGGATCGCCGGCAGGCGCAGCGGCTGATCTGGCGGCGGTGCTTCATCCGCGACGACTGGGCGCAGATCAACAACACGCAACTGCAGGACGACGAATCCACGGCATCCATTTTGGGACTGACATCCGTCTACGCGACCATTTATGCGCTTTCCATACAACGTGAGTTTTTACGGCACCATCTTTTTTTGGTTGTTCAATACGAGACTCCTCTCTTCTCTCTCATCAACTGGGCTCTAAGGCCAGCGGAGCTTTTCTTCGTCTCTGTTACCTGACAAGCAAATCAAACCCCCGTCTCCTTCACCACTTCTTCACCTTACCACGTCTTCACTCTTACCTCGTCTTCACCCTCACCACACCTTCATTCTCATCACTTCTTCACCTCCACCACGTCTTCGCCTTCATCTCGTCCTCACACCCCGTCACGGCTCTAATTCTGTTTCTCCGCTCTAATCTGACTTTCTAGACAAATTTGACACATCCGTGTCCTACGCAGTGGTCAAGCCATCGGACGCCCTGGGCGTGTATACTGACGCAGCCGACCCGACGGCTTCCCGCTTCGGCAATATGGAAGACTCCTTCCGCGATAAACTGCTGGATGCGATGCGGCACGAAGACACGGTCCTCCGGCGATATGTCGACAAGAGCCGACTGGAAGACTGGTGCCGTACCGCCGTGGAGGGTGCCGAGAGGGCGGTGCAGGCAGAGATGGACCGCTTAACGGAGATCCAGGGGTCGGAGGCGGTGGGCCGCCTTCAGTGGAGGCTATTTGGACCGCGAAGTGCGTAGGGCGCACCAATCGTCGGCGGTCGCAAGCCTGTGGACTGGAGGCATGTGCGAATTGACTAGAGAGGGGAAGAAACAAGAACAAAACAAAAAAAAAGGGAAGGGGAACAAAAGGAGTTCGTTGGCGTTTATGTTTGTTGCATCCTGCTTTCCTTTTGCAGGCTAATTATGCATATGCACACACCTGCTGTAATTGATTTTTTCGGTGCTTATCTCATCCTTGTCCTTTTGTTTTCTATTATCATAATCAATCTACTCATTTTTATGTCTTTTTGCTCTTGTAAAGCAGACGAGCAAAAGACACAGCAAGTACCTTGGCCCCGTCCAGAAACAAGATAGAAGACGAAGTGGAAAGATTAGGCGATTTGTAGTAAAGATAGAAAAGGAGAGACGGTAAATATGACTAGAAATAATAAAGAATTCTTAAAAACACACGAAATACCGTAAATATGTACATGAAAAAGGAAGAGCGAGAGAAAGAAAAAATTAGTGAATATAAACCAAAAGAAGAAAGAATATGGATAAAAACAACAAAGATCAAAAAACCAAGCACACGTAAAGGAACAAATAATATAAAATAAAATATGAAATAAAAAGACAAGAGGTGGCAAACATACATGGAAGGAATAGAGGCAGACCGTAAACTCGAGGACCGTTTCCAACTAGAGAACCCAAGCGGGCCGTTTCCAGGTCGAGTAACGGTGCGAGAACGGGCGTATGCGTTTCGACCGCAAAAAGGTCCCTTTTCCGTGCAATCGGTAGGATCGCCCTTGGCGAGAACAACAAGGGAAACGAGAGGCGTAAAGGGCGCGAGGAGGCATAGCAATCGGTGCAGAGGCAGAGAGACGGCATTGACGCTGGACGAGCCGCAGAGCGAGAATATAGAAAATAGCCCGCCTGAGCCTCACACACGGCCTGCGAAAAGGGAAAAGAGATAAGAAGGTATACATGCAGCCAGCCCGGGAAGAACACTCGAGAGAGAAATGCGTTTTGGCTTCTACTGAGTGGAGCGGGCCTTTCTCTCTTTCTCCCGTTCTACCTGGTTGTCCTAAGGCTTTTGCTTGTGGTATGGAACACGTGCGTGAGAGGGCCCGGGGACGCACATATAAGATACACAGCTACAAGAGGCCCATCACGGACCATTGAGTTGTCGATCGTGGCTGGTGGGTGGAGAGCGAGGGAGCCAGGAGACACGGGAACGCCAATGTGCATCACACACACTCTGCTGTGCACGACCATGGAATGGGGGAACGCGGGAGGGCGGGTGAGAACAAGAGAAATGAGAGGGGAGATTGTAAGACAGCCGGAGCCTGAGCTGTGGTGCACACGCAAATGCCATGTTGACTTGTTCATTTGTAGAAGAAATACGGGGGCACGGAGAACACAGGGAGCACAGAGACGCAAGAGCGCCTCAACGAATAACAAAACCAAGACAATGAAGACAGCAAGGATTCGCGCAAGATGCGCAGGACTAGATCCTCCGTAACGGTAATTTCCTTTTTCTATTCGTCGTTTCTGAGTAAAGATACTAGGTGAGCCTTGCTATTCCCGCTGGTTTGGTTGGAAAACAACCTGAAAGTTGAAAAAGACCGGGAACGGCATGACGTGTCTTGCCTCACGACATGTATTTGTGAGTGCTTCGGTAAGAAATAAAGAGCTTGAGAGAATTATTTCTTGTAGTGGCTGAGCCCATATAGCAAAGTCTATTGGAGTAATGAGCGGTCTCGGCTTTAGTTGTTGTTAGCAAACAACGGATCTGATCCTTCGATCGTTCTTGTCCGGTGTCAAGATCGACATGGCGGCCGTGTATGAATTGTTATTTCATTTTCACGGCCTTTTACGTGCCTGGTTGTCTAGTCCGGGTTGCATGCAATACGCCCACCATCCTACGGAGTAGCAAGGCTAAGCAACTGTTCCTGTCTTCTTCATTTTAGCTGCTCTCTGGGGCTTGTCTACGGAGAATAGCGGTCGCATTCACCCTGCATAAGGATGCAAAGAGTGCCTTTCCGGTGCTCAGCCTAGGCGGCGATCTGGGGAGGCACAGCCCGGAGATTTTGTGGCTGGGGAGCAGGTGGACCGCCGCGGTGTTGGAGCCTTTCCCTGTCCTCGGCGTTCGAGACCGTCTGGAACCAGCTTCTGGGTCGGCATGCCTCGTCTTGACTATGAGTGTGATGCCCGTCAGGCTTCCGCTATGCATACTCGTGCTCGCCGGTAAATACACCTAGGACTGGGCCCTCACGGAATTTCATCCCATGCTGCATTATTGTTGAAATCGTCGAGGTTTCCTCCACAAGCGGAGCCGAATACCTGTGGAGACAGGGCCGTTGTGCGGTGGTGGGTGTCGTCTGCTTGAGTTGGCAAGCGTGTAAAAAGCGGGCCTGGCGTCTGCTTGAGTGCTGGTGGTTGGGTGCTCGGCCCAAAAGAGGGGCCTGGGCAGGGACTGGACAAAGGCGAGGAGAGAGCGAGCTGTTGCTCCTGCCCAAAACCAGGTCGTGCCTGCCTTCCTGTGTCTCAATACTCCGTACAATAGTCGCGTGCAGCTAGCTTGTCTCACCCCCTACGGGAAAACTGCAGTTCAGCACGCATGCGGAAAGAGCGTATGCGCGCGTGAGCGAGTGAGCGGCGCATCGATGGGAGACAGGACATGCAGCAACCCGCAGGACTGCGTGTCGCACACGCAGAGGGGTGCCAGCCATTCAGGGACCGCGGCGCACCTTCCTTTTCGTGGTAGAGCAGCCTCACAGGTTAGACAACCAAAGAAAAAGAAAGAAAAAAGAGGGGACCGGTGCGAGAAAAGGGGGTGCGAATGGCGCTCTCCGGAGCTGCCTCTTCCAGCGCCGCCAGGCCCCATCCAGGCCAAAAAATGAGAGAGAGAGGTAAAGCTGCCAAGCCTAAACGGCCCTCCTGCGGTTGACGGCCACAGTGGACTCTGTTCGTAAAAAACGGGGAAGGCGCAGATTGATGGACACACCCGGGCTCGTAAACCCGCGAGCAGAAATGCGCATATGCGGAAATGCGTCGACGACCAAATGCGTAAATTAATAACAGCTGCGATACGGGGCAGACAACAGGGGTGAATGCCCAGCAACGCAGGAGAAGACAAGAACAAAACCAAGTAGGCAAAACAGGTTTCCCTGCCATCAGAGCAAAAAACGGCCTATGCCGCTCGACATATCGCCCCGCAGTTAATTGCTCCTGCCCTTCGCGTTGTCGTGCGTATCTTGCCCTGCTAAAAAAAAAAACACAGACAAAGAAAAACGGGCGCTATTTTATCGATTTTATCGTCCGCTAGGGGCGGTTTGCCCGCCCCTGTTGCCTCAGTGCCAGGCCACACGTTCCTTCCCCATTCTTTTGCCCCTGCCACTGGCGCTCTGGCTGCGCTCGAGTATCTTAAGATGCCTTATTATTACTCGCCACTGTGAATGAGATACGCTGCAGCGCACAAGCCAGCGCGTCTCTTTACGTCGTATATTCCCCGGCCCGCATCTGTGTTTTTGCCCTGCATCGCTCTATCCGTGATTGCGTCTCCCTTTCCAGTGCCGGTCTCGTTTTCTCCGTCTCGATATTCAGGCGTGCCTGTCGTTGCTCATTCTTTCTTCTTTCCTCCCTCTGCTTGCTCACTTCCCACGCTTTCCCTCCCATTTTCCTGTTTTCCTCCCGTTGACTCGCTCCTGCCCGCTCATTCTTGACCTCGGACGGCAATTGGGGAATGCGGACCTGTTGCTGCTGACCGCCTATTCGTTGGCGCTACTGTGGCTTTGCTGTGCTGCTGTTTCCTGGCCTGGCCCAGGCCTAGCCTAGGGTCGCCCGCCCGCCCCAACGCTACTTCCCCTCCAGGCCCAAGTTTCGCCAGCGCCGCTTTTCCCTGTCCCCCTTACCCACTTCGGTAATAGAAGGAAAATACGACCGTGCCTCGACCGCCCACAACGAGATACCGTTTTGGGCTCTCTCCTTCGCTGCTGCCGTATTTTCCCTCGCTCCCTGTCTCTTCTCCCTTTCCTGCTGCTCTCCGCCCCCTTTTGTCCTTTTGCACCTGTCGTCTCTCATTTCCCTTCACTTCCTTCTCTTTTTTCACCTGCTCCTCCCCGTCTTCATTTCCTTTCGGACGCTCTCCATATTTTCATTCGAACCTCCCATTTCACCTTCTCTCCCTCTCCCCTTTTTTTCTCTTCTCCCTTCCCGGCTTTCCTTCCTCTCACCTGCTGTCGGCCTCTCCCTTCCCACTAACAAAACCGCTGCTGCCTCCGTTGCAGCTGCGAAGCTCCTGCTTCCCGACCGCCCGTTCTCACATCGTCGCCGCTACCGCCTATCCTCGAATCATCGGCCTACGGCACCATCCATCGGGCTTCGTCTGCGCCATTCTTAGCCTCGGCGAGCTGCCTCCTCCAGCCGCCCTCTCAAAATGGCCTCCTCTTCGTCCAACGTCGTCGGCGTCCATTACCGCGTCGGCAAGAAGATTGGAGAGGGTTCCTTTGGTGTCATTTTTGAGGGCACCAATCTGCTGAACAACCAGCAGGTTGCCATCAAGTTTGTACGTTTATCTGCGTTTCTGCTTTCCTGCTGTTGCTGTTTGTCAAGGGCCTTGTCCCTCCCTATCTCGCCCCCAACTCCTAACAAGTCAATAGGAACCACGGAAGAGCGATGCTCCCCAGCTGCGCGATGAATACCGGACCTACAAGATTCTCGTCGGTTGCCGTAAGTTTTCCGCATTCCGTTCGAATAGGCACCCGAGCTCTCTAGCCGCCTCCCTGGCTTCGGCCAAACCTAGATTATTTTCTAATCGCACTGTCTCTTTCTAGCCGGCATTCCGAACGTTTACTACTTCGGCCAGGAAGGCCTCCACAACATCCTGGTCATCGACCTGCTCGGGCCTTCACTAGAAGATCTCTTTGACCACTGCAACCGGCGGTTCAGTATCAAGACGGTCGTCATGGTCGCCAAGCAGATGGTACGAGCTTCCTTCCCCCCCCTGGTTGCCCCTATCTTGTCTGGTCTTGGTGTCATCCTTCTAACATCCGCAACAGCTTTCTCGCGTCCAAACAATCCACGAGAAAAACCTCATCTACCGCGATATCAAGCCTGACAATTTCCTTATCGGCCGCCCCGGCACTAAATCTGCCAATGTCATCCACGTCGTCGATTTCGGCATGGCCAAGCAGTACCGCGACCCTAAGACAAAGCAACACATCCCGTACCGCGAACGCAAGTCGCTCTCCGGGACTGCCCGGTACATGAGCATCAACACGCATCTGGGCCGTGAGCAGTCTCGCCGTGACGATCTGGAGGCACTGGGTCACGTTTTTATGTACTTCTTGCGCGGAGGTCTCCCATGGCAGGGCCTGAAGGCTGCAACCAACAAACAAAAGTACGAGAAGATCGGCGAGAAGAAGCAGACCACCATCATCAAGGAGCTGTGCGAGGGCTTCCCCATCCAGTTTGAGAAGTACCTGACGTACGTCCGCAATCTCGGATTCGAGGACACTCCCGACTACGACTACCTCCGCGACCTCTTCACCCAGGCCCTGAAAGAGACGGGCGGCATTGAGGACGGCGAGTACGACTGGCTTAAGATTGGAAAGGACAACGCTAAGAAGACCGATTGGGATCGTCTGCACAACCCGAACCAGCGCCCTGGTCCGTCCAACATGGAACTGCACGGCAACTCCCGGGGCGGCACCGCCACTCCGCATCAAAACGATCCTCGTGCCCGCCTGACCGTCGACCGTTTAAACGCCGCCCAGCCCCCGACTCCTTCGCCGATCAAGCAGAACGTGAGGAAAGATCGGCAAAGCGCCCCCGTCGCCGCCATAGCCACGAGGGGCAGCGGAGTCGGGGGTCTTCGGGACTTGGCGCCGCCGACGGGCTCGACTCAGGCTCAGTTCCAGAACAGCTCCCAGAACCTACCCCAGCGCCCCATTCACAACCAACATAGCATGCAGCAGCAGCAGCAGCAGGCTGCCGCGATCGGCCGTAGCTCGGAGCCTCAGCCAACTGGTTTCCAGAAGTTCATGAAGGTTATTTGCTGTGGCTAGATGATAGACCAGATACCTCTTTCATCTTTTTCTCTATCTTGTCAGGAGACGACCCTTACCAGCTCCACGACGGCCAACCGCCGACGATCTTGTATAGCCACGCCAAAACTCATCTTGGACCATTCGTTTTTACATCCACACGACGTTCTTATTTTACCCCTTTCCTCCACACCCTTTTGCCTTTATACCAACACAAGCGACGAATCGAAATATGCTTCTGCTACCGCTACTGCTTGCCATACTTGCAGACGGAAGCTAGTATTGTTTCTCATTCAGATCTGCGATGTCATCGATTTGGACAAAGACTTCAGCGTGGGAAAATATGTTCTATCTCGAACAGCCGCCTGTCTCTACCATAAGAGCAGCCTTGCTGCTTCCCCCCTGCTTCGATTTTCGGTGTGCCCTACCCAGTCTGCGTACCCCCTTGTTCCAATGACAAATTGGAAGGTTATAAGCATGGCAGGTACAGCGATGCAGCGGCGACGGAAGCAGCAAGCAGCATGATATGAAACTAGACATTCGAGCAAATTTCGAAACAAAAGACAAGGACAAAGGAAAAGAAATAAAGAAGAAAGAAGGAGAGCGCATAACGGCTGTTTGTTTTATTTTCTTCCATAATGACGAGCTCAGGATCAGTGTTTCTTTTTTTGTTGTTCTGTCGATTGTGCAGCACGGCGCCAGGGTAATCTGCTTTGTTTTGTTTTTCCAACTCCGTCTTTGCTATTATTTTCGCTGTTTTCTATTTCTCTCACTCCCCCCCTCCCTCTCTTTCTGTTAAAGGGATATTGCATTGGGTCTGGCTTTGCAGTTTATTTTCTGTCGTATTATTAATAGTCGTTGAGGAAGAGGTTGCATTTCACTATTTCTTTTATTGGAGATCGAAGAAGATAGCAGAAGCCAGAACAAAAAAAAACCATTATATAGAACCCAATTGCCCATTTCCGTCGTTACCAGCTACGGCAGGCCGTGAAACGGCGGTGTAAGGGATTTGAATTTCTCAGTGTACTTAGAATTGCAAATTCACCCTCCATTGCTCAAGGCTGTTCTTAGCATCCCTTTATTGTTCGCATTGTGAATAGACATCTTTCAAGACAAAGGATACAGATAGAAATGGCTTGCATTACAAGTGAAAAGAAGATAAAAGGGAAACGCCTCCATGCAGGGGTGATTAAAAAGAAAGATTCGGATACAAAAACTTCGGAAAATAGAACCATAGAAATGAAGCAGTCGTGTGCAGTCGTTTGTTCCAGTCCGGTCCAGTCCAGTCCAGTCCAGTCTTCCCTTTTTGTCCATCTATTTGACACGGTCTTGTCCATGTTTTTGTTTTGTTTTTATATTGCCCAGCTGGCCCCGTTCACACCAAGAAAAAACACACATTATACCTCTACCATACTCGCAATTCAAAGAATCTCTTTCTCCTTCTCGCTTCTTTTAATGCATTCGGAGCCAACCTAGGATGGCGCTAGGGGAGCCTCCTCAGGTGCGACGCCCTCGGGTCCTCTCGCCTCTCCCTTATGTCAGCTTCTGCTTGATGAAGAAGGACCGCAGGTGCGACAGCTGCCAGGCGCATGTGACGCCCAGCACCACAAGCTGGATCAGGATCCAGCGCACGACGCGCGCGTTGGTCGACTCGGACTGGTCGCGGAAGTCGGCCTCGCGCTCGCGCTGGAACACCTGCTCGCGGCGGATGTCGCTCAGGCGGTTGTTGAGGTCGCGCACCCGGCCCTCCAGGTCCTCCAGCTTGTACTTGTCCGTGCTCTCCAGCTTGCTCGACTCGCCGATAGCCAGGTCCAGCAACAGCTTGATGCCCACGTGGCCCGTGTGGCCCTCGTGGCCCGTCGCCGCCTGCCAGCCGGGCCGCCCGCTGTTGGACGTCGGCGTAAAGCAGATCTTGTGCTCGCCGGCCTCGGCGGACGTGAAGGTGAACTTCCCGCCGGCACCGCCGCGCTGCGACACCACTCGGTGGTCGTTGTCGAACGTCTCCTAAAAAATGGGTGTCAGCGATCGAGAGGCCGGATCGGAATTGAAAAAGAACAAGGTCCTCCGGCCGGCCCACTTACATCAACCGAAATGTAGATGCTGATTCCGTCGTGCTGCTGCCAGGTCTGGACGTGGTCGTCCCACTCTTCGGCCTGGTAGTGGCCGACCACCAGCGTGTCCTTGGGCAGCTCCTCGAAGAAGCACTTGGGCTTGGTGCCGTCAATGTACAGGTGCAGCGCACTGGCAGCGCCCGCCAGGCCCAATAAAGGCAGGAAAGACTTCATTGTGTATGCGGATGGAGATGAATGGGACGCCGAGTGTCGAATAAAAGAGCGCGTGAGCAAAAAGGGCAGCAGCAGGGATGGACCGTAGTCGTCGTTGTCGTTGTCGTTCACTAGGAAGCAGAAATATTGGTCGGCTCTTGCTGAATTTCTTAATTGGGAATGCCTAGAGAAATCAATCGTGGGCAGAGAGTCGTCGCAAAATCGCCGGGGGGTGGTGCGTTTCCGTCGTGGAAAGTTGAGCGTTGTAAAATTTTGGGCCCAGAAGCTCGCTTTCTTTCCTCACTTCGACGTTGATATGGGAAATTCCCAAGCTGCCACGTTCGAAGAAGAAAGGGGCTGCACTCTTTCCCAGCGTAGCGCGATCACGTGTCAGCTTCCAGAACGCGACTGCTGTTCGCGCGACTGATTGGGCGGGTCCGTTTTATAGAGGCGGTCTGTTTTTTCAGGAGTGCAGCATTAGCCTCAAGGGCCCTTGGCTTTTAGACGCTCTTCAGACAATGATTAGTCAGTTAATCACGTGGAAATTATGGAGTTTTTCACGGGCCATCGCCAACGCGCTTTGGATCTCGTTCATCTTGAAAACGTCAAACCAAAAAACCAACGAAGAACGGGACAAACATCTCCCATCGCCCCACCATCATCGGCAACCTCTAGCTTCATTAAGACGAATTATTCGAAATGAACTCAGAAAGGACCTAGAGCGGTACGCTGAAATCCGAGCCGATTCACGAGTGCCTGCGAAGGCGACCGTTCAGATTAAACAATCCAACCCACTTCTTTCCGACCATCCCACCACGAACGCTGCCGGCCCTCCCTTGCCCTATCCGACATCTACAATGGCGTCGTTTGATGCCCGCGATGTCTTGAATCTACCGCAAGACGGCGGCGGCGGTGCGGGCCCGCGCCCATCTAAGAAGCAGAAGACGACCGGGCATACCCTGGGGGCTGGAGCATCGCGAAGCCTCAAGGGCTTGGCGCGCGAGGTCCAGAGCCTCGGTGGCCAAAACCCCATTGCCATTGTGCCGCAACTCATGTCGAACTTTAAGAAGCGGCGCCTGGCTAACCGCAAGCCCGCAGCTCGCTGGGAGAGGCGACCGTTTACAAACTCGGCGCGCGACGACAAGTCGCTCGTGTTGCGCCACTGGCGGCGGCAGACGACAGCTAGTAGAGGCGATGTGCGTCAGACACAGCCTGAGGATGTCATGGAAGATGCACCAGTCGACGGAACAGAGACGCAACAGCCATCTGAGACGGAGAGGCCTATGGACGACTCGTCATTTGCCAAGTTTAATGTCAAGGTCGTTGTCCCCCAATACAACGACGACCAATACAACGCAAATCTACAGCATCCGGATTGGTCCAAGGAAGAGACGGATTACTTGCTCAATCTGGTCAAAGATTTCGATCTCCGTTGGCCGCTAATTTGGGACCGCTACGATTACCGGCCAGCTGACGCAGCAGACGACGACACGGCCACCTTTGCAGATGCTACCGCTCTCGTCCCGGCCTCTCAAACTGGCGGCTCGTCACGAACAATGGAGGATCTGAAGGCGCGGTACTACGAGATTGCCGCGAAGATGATGGCCGTGCAGAAACCTGCGCAATATATGACACAGTCGGAGTATAACCTCCACGGCATAATGGCCAACTTCAACCCCGAAAAGGAGAAACAGCGGAAGGCATTTGTCACAAACGCATTGATGCGGTCGCGCGAGGAGGTGCGCGAAGAAGAGGCACTGCTCCTTGAAGTGCGCCGCATCATGGATCGTACTGAGCGCACCAATGACGATCGGCGCGAGCTTTACAACCGCCTCGACTTCCCCCATGCGGACCAGGACATCAGCTCTTTCAAGACGAGCGCCGGACTTCAGACGCTGCTCCAGAGTTTGGTGTACAACAACGAGAAATCTAAAAAACGCAAGAGTCTCGCGGCCGGCGAGGCCGCGAGCCCAGCGGTACCAGGCGGGGGCGGTGCTTCTGGTGCTGTTGGCGCAGCTGCAGCAGAAACTAGCGGCCGTCGCGATAGTATCGCTGCGTCTGGTGCCGCAGGCCAGAACCGCCGTGAGTCCGTCGGCCCGAACGCTGAGAAGGCGAGCGCGGCTGCAGAGGCCGCGGCGGCCCCTGCTACGCCAGTTTCTGGCACTCCAGTTGCGGCGGGCAAGAACAACAAGAAAGGAGCAGCACAGACGGAGCGACGTAAGCTCACCGAACAGGAGCAAGACGTCTACGGCGTCACCTACCACGACCGACTTGGGTCTGGGCCGACGTTCCGCTATGAGAAGATCAACAAGCTCTTCACGCACAAGAGCGGACAGCAACAATTGCGCATCACGAACATTCTTAACGAGTTAGAAATGCCTGCGCGTTTGTTCATGCCCACCTCGGCCGTGACGGCACAGTTTGAACAGCTCGTCAACGCGGTCGTGCAGCTGGTGGACCTGCGCAAGGTCAGCGACAAGCTGGATGGCGAAATCAAGATCGAAGAGCAGAGGAAGGCGGAGCGCGATAAGGCCAAGGCCATATTGACTGGCCAGACAGACGGCGCTGGCGGCGCTGGCGAGAGCAGCGGCAAAGACGCAAGCAAGAAAGCACCTACAGGGAGCGGCAATGCGGCTGCATCCGACAAAGCTGATAGCAAAGCTGGTCTGAAGAAGGCGGACGGTGAGGATGGCGAAGGGGGCAACGACCCCGAGACGGATAAGAAGGAGGATGGATCGAACGACGCAGCGGAAACAAAAACAGCGTTGGCGAAATCAGAAGACGAAGATCAAAAGCCTACGATTACGAACGACAGCAAAGACGAGACTGTGCCCACCAAAGGCGAAGATGGTGGCGACAATGAGAGCAGAACAAGATCGGGATCACGACCGGGGAGCAGCAGCAACAGCAATGCTGTCTCCGGCACAGCGCACAAACGAAGTGCTAGTGTCTTGAGCGTGGCTAGTGACAAGAGCTCGAAGAGGCAAAAGAAGTGAGCCGAAGCTGGCTGGCAGAGCAGGGAATCGGCTTATCCCAAAACTCTTCATCATGCTGTACGATTACGTTTTTAGCACAATACAACTTTTTTAATAGTTCAGCCTCTCTGTCTACATTGCCAGCGGGTTTGGATTGAACAAGACTATGCAGTTGGCCTACTCAAAAACGTCGTAGGGAGTCCAGATTGCCAAAAGGGGGCAATTGTAAACAAACGCCAAGACAGGGAGAGAGACAACTGCGTCGGAGAATATGCCCATAGCAGTTACAGAGTACCGCCAAGACCGTCACTTAGCATGGTAATAGTTTGCCAAGAGCAGAACACGCATCACTTCTCTTTACTCTGTTTTGCCTACGATTACTGCCATCGCCAATCGATGTTGCTGGTACGTGGCAAAACAGAACAAATTTCGAGTGTCGTCTAAACCAAAACCAAGGCTGTCACAGAGCCTCAAGCTGTCAGCCAAACAAATGGCTTTCCGGGCGCCGTTTTATCACAGTGGCAGCAGGGTGATTTATTCTCCCGAATTTACTAACAATAGAAACCTGTATCCGCGGTGGGATCATCTGGGGTGCTGAATCTACTCCGTAGGCTGCGGGGGGGGGGGGGGGGGGGGGGGGGGGGGGGGGGGGGGGGGGGGGGGGGGGGGGGGGGGGGGGGGGGGGGGGGGGGGGGGGGGGGGGGGGGGGGGGGGGGGCGGGGGGGCGGGGGGGG
>WNYD01000185.1:9454-56408 GCA_021396205.1 Sporothrix brunneoviolacea
TCGGCCCCGAGTTTCGTCTTCCTCTTCTCTATCACCTGCACGCCTAGCTTCTCGGCCTCCTCCCACCGGCCCTGACTCCAATACGTCGACGCGAGGTTATTTATACTCGTCAACGTGTCGGGATGGTCGGCCCCGAGTTTCGTCTTCCTCTTCTCTATCACCTGTACATTTAACGTCTCGGCCTCCTCCCACCGGCCCTGATTCCTAAACGTTAACGCGAGGCTAGCCATACTCGTCAACGTGTTAGGATGGTCGGCCCCGAGTTTCGTCTTCCTCTTCTCTATCACCTGCACGCCTAGCTTCTCGGCCTCCTCCCACCGGCCCTGACTCTCGTACGTCGACACGAGGCTAGCCATGCTCGTCAACGTGTTAGGATGGTCGACCCCGAGTTTCGTCTTCCTTTTCTCTATCACTTGCACGCCTAGCTTCTCGGCCTCCTCCCACCGACCCTGATTCCTGTACGTCGACGCGAGGTTATGCATGCTCATCAGCGTGTAGGGATGGTCGGCCCCGAGTTTCGTTTTACTCTTCTCTATCACCTGCACACCTAGCTTCTCGGCCTCCTCCCACCGGCCCTGATTCCAAAACGTTAACGCGAGGATATGCATGCTCGTCAGCGTGTCGGGATGGTCGGCCCCGAGTTTCGTTTGACAAACCTCCATCACTCTTTTAAATGGTATTTCAGCTTCGTTATACCGCCCATCATAATAAAGGCATAATGCATATCCCCGTAGTAGTTCAAGTCTATCCTCATCGTCTTCGTTACCGAGGCCTGACCCGAGCGTATAATATGCATGCGGCATATATGTCCTCCACACTCTATTTTCTTGGCCGACGTTAGATAATACTTCTGCCAGTCTTGCGATGACCGTGCCGGTCCAGTCGGGCAGCAACCCCTCCTTCCGGAGCCAGTTCCTCGTCGCCAAGTGCACCAGTCTATGGATATTGATAGCCGAGTCGGCAGACCGTTTAGCGATGAACGAGTAGCCCTGCAGTGTGCCCATCGCGTCTGTCTCTTTCTTCCGTGATGGGCCGGGCGGAAGAAGCGATTGTGGGATGTCTTTAGCATCTACACAAGCCATAAAGGACAGGTAGTCTGCTGCAAGAGGGTCGCGCCGGACCTGCTCGAACGAGATCAGCCAAGTAGTGGCCACTGGGTTCTTCATGACGTGATATCGCCCTTCGTCTTCAAAATCTTCGCTAAGGAGGTCAATCACGTCCTCCTCTTGCGCGTCCAGGAGTGATAGATAGTCTCCGAGGCCGATTCCATTCTCGTTAATGTATGCCGCGGCCTGGACAATGGCTAACGGGAGGTAGGCAAGCCAGGCGAGCAAGGCCGTCGTATCGTCTTGGTTGTTAAGGAGCTCTTGATCAACTAGGTAGTTTCGTAGTAGTTTGGTGCTGCTAGCTTCGTCCATTTCCGACAGTTCCATAATGTTCTGACCGGCAAGTCGTACAGCTGCCTTTTTGTCACGCGTTGTAAAGATGATGGCTCCGTGCTGGCTTTTTGGGAGATAGTCAATCAGACGACTGGACTCCCCAGCAGATTTCTCAACCCACATAGTGACGTCGTCGGCGTTGTCAAAGACCAGGAGCCATTGGCCTGCGCTCTCACTGCTGAGGTGATCCTGGACGAGTCTTTTGACGTCTGCTTTCTCGTCTTCCCAGCCAGGTACGCCAAGCTGTTTTGCGGCACTGGCATAGGCCTGTCCAATGCTCTCCTTGCTCGTTGCGGGAATCCAGATGACTGAGCAGTCCTCGTGTTCGTCTCTTATTTGATAAAGCAACGAAAGCGCGAGCTGTGTTTTGCCCACGCCGCCAAGCCCCGTGATTGCGACCTTTGCAGTCCGTTGTTGTGCCGTGAAAAGCGCCCGACGGAGCTTTGCCAAGTCGGGTTCACGGCCGGTGAAGTTGGGATTTTGTTCGAATGGTACCATCCAAGTACGCGTCTTGGCTATAAAGGAATTAGTTAAGTAAATTAAAAGAAAAAGGTGTCGGACTAACATACCTCCTTGGTAATTAGGTGCATTGTTACGGTTCATAACCCCAGTGATCTCCGTTTTGAGCCGACGAACTGCGTTTGCCTTCCCTTCGCCGTAGATGAGTGGCATGAAAACATTGAAAATACCGAGAAGGCAGTAGGCCCAGTCTTCCTCGTGGGTGGTCTGCCGTGTTTCGGCCCATTTGAAACGCTCCTTAACGTCGAACTCAGTAAGGGGGCCTCCCTGAAGTGCGAGAACAGCAACCCCCGTTATTTCGCAGATCTGTTTCTCGAGAGTCTTCTTATCGCCAAGCCTCTGGCCGTCGGTTGAGAAAAATTCGACGGATTCCGGCGCCAGAAGCTCTTGCAGCGTCCAACCCCGAGTAAACCATTTACTCGCGCGAAACGCCGGCTCCCATGCCAGCTCGGACTGCAGGCCATCCTCTTCGTTGTTAGAAGTTGAGATATCCGACAAGTATACGTAGCATCGAGCCGCGTTTTGGTACCAGCGAAACATGGAATTTATGGCCGCGGAGAGCTCAGTATTGTTTGATTTGTCGATACAGCAAGTATCCACCCAGAAGTATCGCAGGCCATCACGTTTCGCTTGTTCTGCGCAGAACCTGATCTTCTTGTACCCGGTCTTGCTCTCCCCAGTGCCGTCGACTAGGTCTTTGAAAGTGACCTCTTCGGTATCTGGGCCCCATGTGTGCGACAGTATGGCATACCTGGGTATGTCGCGAACCAGGTCCTTTGGCGGCCCAAACTTGCCGTCGCCGCATTCTAGGAGTCGCATGGTTTAGGGCGGAGTTCGTCGTCGGACGAGGCCGGATGGGAATCGAAAATGACAGTCGCTATCAAGCTCGACATCAATACTGGGAGGAAAACGTGGAGTGCGTCGAAGAAATTCGTTCCGTATGGGTAGGTTGAGAGAAGAAGAATCATTCTGCCCAGAGGAACGCCGTCGATTGCAAGGCTGGGAACATTTCCGCAAGGATTGGCGCGAAAAGATGTTGGCAGCGGTATTCCACCTTTCAGCTGGAGGGGTACTCCTACGCGACAGCCACATACGACATACGGAGTACTGTTACAATGACCAATGACGGTCTCACGAGGCCGCGAGAAGGGGGTGTTGGGCTGCCTCGGGCGTCAGCCACAACAAATGAATAGCCAATCGACGAGTAGGCTCGAACACTCATGACAACCCAAATACGTCGAGTACATTTCCGAACCCAGAAGCCCCGATGAAGAGTTAGTAAGAGAGCGCATACATGCGAAGAGGAAGGATGTTTTGTACGTAACTGTACTCGCATTTTGATTTTATGATACAGAAAATATATAAAGAAAAGAAGACTGACGTATCGCAAGAGCAAAAACAAAGAAATACAAACCTACGAAACTTGCGTTGCTTACGTTCTGTTGTCCTCCACAACGTCGCCCGTCCGGTAGTCTATCTTCCTGAAATTGTCCCCTCGGCCCGCCTAGGAAGCCGACGACGAAGACGTCTACGAAAAAGGCCTACGAGAACAAATGACGACTGCGCGCCAAGGCGTCGCCGTTGCCCTCGTCCCCCCATTCTGGGGAGTCCTTCTGTTCAGGCACAGCTGGCGTGTCCGGAACAATGATCGGAAGCTCGCCGACTCTCTCGGGCATCCACACGTCTATGCCGAGCATGTAGTCGACACCCGCCTCATACTCCGCCTTGCACGGGACGCAACGCAGAGGGTACATTGCGCGGTAGGGCGGCAGGTCCGGAACGCGGCTGCCGTCTTGCACGAAGAGCGGCGCGAGGATCGGCGGCACGGTGTGTTTGCACATTCGATACTTTAACCTTTTACCACAGGCCGGGCAGGCATCGGTGGGCGAGCCGGACGAGCCGGCCGCCCACGTCGCAAAACACTTGTGGCCGATCATGCAGCCGCACACGAGGACGAGGCCGGCCTCGGGTCCGTCCTTGCGGCTGGCCGCCGTGGAGAAGATCTCCCACTCCATCCTCGAGGCTAGCCCGCGGTGTCCCAGGCCGGCCACGAGGAGCATGCCCTGGCAGAGAGCACAAACGGCGCGCTTTTCCCGCCGCTTGAAGGCGGGCGCGTCGAGCCAATTCTTAACTACGTCCCACCGGCTGCTGCCCGTCGTCTGGCTGTGTTGGTCCGCCATGGTCGAGTAGTGCTACGTGTTCGGTACTACGCGTTGGTAGAGTCGGGAAAAGGGCTGGATGTGGTGAAATGAACTTCTTTGGTAATGAGCAAGATACCAAACAGCAGCCGACACAGGCGTAGTCGTGATATTTATACAACTTTATTTCCCACCATACACAGCGCCGGGCACAACTCCTTTGTTGCCGACAAACAAGGGAACTAGCACGCCGAACACGGCTTTGGTCGCCTCGACGCGGGACAAGAAACATACCCCTTTTGTCCACTATTCTGCGTTACGCACAACAAAGAGGGAAGACAACACAACCTGAGCACCGCGGAGCCATGGTGAATCTATGCTCACCGGCGAACTGGAAACTATGTTCTCAGCTTGCCCTTGACTAGCACACTCCATGGACCGAGAAGGAGTCCCCCGCTGCAGTAAGTGCAAGAGTTGCATTTCTCGCGACGCACAGCGCCGGGCACAAACCATCTGTTGCCGATAAGTGAACTAACACGCTGAACACAACCCACTGGCCGCTCTTGGCGCGGAACAAGAAACAAACCCCTTGTGCACAAAAACAAAGAAAATGACAAAAAACACACAACTTGCAAACAGTACGGCCACGGCAAATTTTGGTCACCTGTCCTTTTTTTTCCGTTCCCATCAAACGACACGAATACTCGTTGCATCCTCTCCCGTTTCGAGGAGCCGCCTCTTGAGGCCAATTTTGGGTGGCTGCGGTTCGTGCGGAGTGTGCCTTGGGAACGCCGTCGTGGTAGAATCTGTGAAGAAGATGATGATACATAGTGTAACGGTATGTAGAGAAAGTCGACGTAAAAGGGAAAAAATTGTCGCTCACCCGAATGATACCGAAAACACCTGGTTTGTCATCCCAGTTCATTTTCCTGGTGCATAGGGCATATCCGTCGCTGCCGTGTAAATATGTTAAAAGGAGAGAATGTGGTTGATCCCGTATTAATGGGGATTGGGTCCCAGAAGAGGTACACGTCAATAGGGCCTTCGCCGGGGAGCAAGGTGTGATGACGATACTCAGCATTGTTGCGTACCGTTCTGAGATTCCCGGGCACTTCTCCCATGACGATTCGCATCATGACCAGAAGGCCTGCGTTGGTGCCATTTGATGGTAGTCGGACTATTTTGCTGTCGCATTGTCAAGGTTGAACGTCGCTTGGCAGTAGAATCTGGACTGGAGAACGAAGTCTGACGGGTAGTGCCTGTGAAAGGACGCGGTTATTTTTGTTCGTCTGTGGACAGAAACGATGTTCTCTGCTTGGTCTTGCCTGCTAGGACACCCCATTGACCGAGAACGCTGCCACTTGATGAAGAGAAGAGGGGAGCCTTCACCCTATTAAGGTATACGAAGGAATATTAAGAAAAAGAAGAAATAGGTGGCTTTCGCCCCATTGGTGGATATCAAGGAATATGAAGGGGAAAAGGAGAGCCAGTTGGTAGGTTTTAAACTACCAAAGAACAATCGTCGTGGGAATCGAACCCACTCCCCGTAGGGACTCCAAAACGACTTTTAGAGCAAGCTCAAGGTTCTTGACCTGGAAGATGAAGAAAGAAAAAAGGGGCAAGCACCCCAGGAATGAAGATGAAGAAGAAAAAAAAATGATGACAAAAAGAAGTAAATACCCCAGGAATTAAGAAAGATGAAGCAAGGCCAAGGGGAGCTGTCACGAGGACAAACGCCCTCCAAATTTGTGCTCGTCTCGTGCTCGTCAAACGACGACAACGCTTGTCACATCCTCTCCCGCCTCCCTGAGGCGCTGCTTGATATCGTCAAGCGTGTGCGCGATCGGCATGACGTACGATATGCTGGTACCGTCGATTCCCCTAATCAGCGTTCCGATAATCCTGCAAAATCGATCGTAGACCGCCGCTCCACTGTCGCCCTTCTTGGAGAACGTCGTATCTTTGTAGTCCACCACGGGCTAGAGCCGCCCGCACACCGTCGCGCCACATTTGTACCGCATCTGGACATTGTCCTGGAGAGCATTGACGAACCCGATGGAAAACCCAGAGGTCCTTCCGTGGAGAAGGGCGACGGGATGCCTCTCGTCGTCCTCTTGTGCCATGACCTCGTCCGCTGTGGCACACGGATCTTCTGGAGGCGTCATTTGGCTATCCCGGATTGACGAAACGACGTCTCTCGCCTTGCGGATCAAGAACCTTTCCAATCCGGATCCGTCAAACAGGTCAAAGGGAAATGCACTTGACACAGTCTTCCGGCAGCGGCCAGGCTCGAGGCGAACCAGTGCCCAGTCTTTGACCGGCGTGGTGGGCGCATACGTCTCGAGCCCAGAGGAGGCGACCACATGCCCAAAGGCCAGATTGTCTCTCATTTTCGCTGCCTGCGCCAGCGTGTCATTGGCGAGCTGGTGGAGCTCTTCTTCTTGTCGGATATTCTTCTGGAAGATGCCGCATCGAGGCGAATCGGCGCCTTCGTCTGCTTCGACTCTCCGCAGGGAATGGCGGAGGCTGTCGGCGCGGTCCTTGGACGTGTCTGCGTCACGCTGAGCAGACTCAATATGCTCTTCGAAATCTGCCGGACTGGGGCAGTCAATGGCAACCGGGATGCTCGCTGCGGGATCGTACTTGGCAGAACCGTCCAACGCCACATGGTGCGCCGTGATGGCCGCGTCGTACGACTCTCCGCTGCCGGCCGTGACCCGCACATATGGGCCGAGGCTCCCAGACACGGAGCTCCCGCGGGGCCCGATGCTGGACCCCGGTCGCGGGGTGGGTGCAAATAGGCAGTCTTTGACGTTGTCACGGTCGGCAATTTTTTCGTCGTCCCAAGGCTGGGCAGCTCTCGCGCCGGCACACGCGATGTGCACTTCGACGTCTGGCAGAGAGCGACTACGATAAGCGTCAGCGAACGAAGCAGTGGTGAAAGGTGCATGCTTTGTGTGGCGGTCCTTACTGCTGGAGAAGAGCCGCGACCTGCTCAACACAGTCTGCGGCCCTGGAGCGGAAGTCGCTCAGCTCTCCTCTGGCGACCACCAAGAGTACGACGGGGTTGTCTTGCACGTTCTGGCGCCACCCAATGCGGCGGACGCCAATTGTGACCCAGTCGACCTCTTGACATGCTCTCAGCACAGAGGTGCGCAGTCTGTCGTACACTCTGGTGATCGGGTGGCCGGCTTCAATGGGCCAGAAGGTCATGGGAGCCCTGCCAAAAGTGCCCCATAGCGGACGATCCTCCGCGGGATGGTCTGAGCGAGCGACACAGACGAGATCGGTGCCCGAACGGGAGTAGAAGGTGCACATCCACTCCTCAAGGTCAATATGAGGGTGGCTGAGGAAGTCCATCTTGGCCGAGTCTGTAGAGAAGGTGATGATGCAGAGGGCGGTGGTAGAGAACGTTGATGCGAAAGGAATGGAAAATGGTTTGGGGGAGAAAGTCGATGCGCATTTGAACATAAAGCAACAGGTGTTTTGTTATTATGTGTGTGTTGTTTCCCACGTCATTACTCACTCCGAGGTAGGGAGCCAGTCCCCAGGGAGAGCTCCCTTTCGGGGGTCAAGTAACCGGAGATTTTAGTAACTAAGCTACCTCATCTTGCTGCCTAAATACATGTTTTGTATGTAACGTCTGGAGGCGGTGAGTTCACCGGCCTTGCTCGAGAGAAGGGCCGATGCATCCATCGTGGACATGTTTGCTGCTATGACGGCCTCGGATGTGGAACTGACCGAGTCCAAACGGGTCTGGCCTCGCGCTCTCGACGTTGGCGGCGCTCCCTCTCCCGTCGCGCCTCGTCGTCGTCGCGCCACTGGGGCAGGCAGGGGAAGAAACTGTGAATGCTCCAAGTACCGGAGGATCGCCACGGTCTTGGCCAAAGCGTACATCCTCGAACATTTTTATCGATGTTGCCGAGCAGCTTCATCTCCTCTTCGGTGCGGTCGTCCGCATTAGCCCCTCGTATGTCTGGAGGACGGTCGCTGCGGGCACAGCGATGAGGCGTGGGCGGTAGACTTCCTTTTGGCGGGCGACTATCCTCGCCTTCATCGTGGCCGCGATGTGGAGGGTCAAAGCATATGTTGCGGTCTTGCCGGTACCGGTTTCATTGGCCAAAAGCGCCAGGGCCGGTGGGCGGTTGCGTTGAATCACGATGGCCATCTCATCGACTACCTGGTGTGGTTGAAACTTGAAAACTCTGTCATCGGTCTCTTCGAAGGACAACCAAAAACGGACCCGATATAAAAACCCCAACGCCCTTCCGTAGAGAATGGCGGCGGCGGACATCTCATCGTCCCGTCATCTTGCCTATGGCTGGGCAGCACTTGCGACGGGACAAGCAATGTGAACTTCAACATCTGGCAGAGAGTGGCTATGACAAGTGTCAGCGAGCGAGACAGTGGCGAAAGACGTATGTGATTGTGTGGTCCTCACAGCTGAAGAAGATCCGAGATCTTGCTAACGCAGTCTGTGGCCTTGGAGCGGAAGTCACTCAGTTGGCCGCTCGCGATCACCAACAGTACGACGGGGTTGTCTTTGCTCTTTTCGCGCCATCCAATGCGGCGGATTCCAATTGTGGTCCAGTCGATGTCTTGGCATGCTCTTAATACAGACGTGCGCAATAATTCGTCGTACACTCCGACGATCGGGTGGCTGTACTCAATAGGCCCGAAGGTGACGGGCAGCCTGCCATGGGCGCCCGACAGGGGAGGCTGCTCCACGGGATGGTTTGAGCGCGCGATGCAGACGAGATCGGTGCCAGAACCTGAATAATAGGTGCGCATCCAATCCTCGAGGTCAATTTTGGGTGGCCGCAGTTCTTGCGGGGCGTGGCTCGGGGAAGCCATTGTGGTAGATCTGGAAAGAAGGTGATGCTTCGGAGCGTGATGGTAGACAAAGTTGACGAAAAAGAAAAAGAGAAACAAGGCCTTCACATTAGACCATAAAGCAACACATTTTGTTATGTTATGCGTGTGCCATTACTCATTCCGAGGAAGGGAGCCCGTCGGCAGCCTGCCCAGGGAGCGCTCCCTTGTGCGCTTCCATTGACCACCCCTTTCCAGGAAACGAGAATATATATTGCATGTGGCATCTGGGGGTGGTGACGCATCCGCAAGCTCGGCTTTGATGCCAGCGAGTGCTTCTTCCAGGGCCAGGGGCCATAGGTGTAGAGTGCGGTAGTTTCTGTTTGCGCCCAATCTTGACTGATGTTGGAGTAGCTTTTCTGCCGTCAATCCACGAACGAAATGCTGATGCTTGAAATGACCAATGGCACCAGGGAGGTATAAGAGATGGTAAATCAATGGAAATGCCAGCATGGTATGGAAGTCGGTCTGTTTGAGAAATAGTTCGGCTGGGTGCATGTCGGACGTGCTTCCATAGATGTAAGCCAAACTGCGACCGAATCTGTCTGCGCGCGGAAAGCATAGACGGACAACCGCCATTGTGCACAGTGGATTTGCAGCGAGCAGCTGCCGCCTCTGCCAGTGCAAAATCCAAAGAGCCTGGTGACATATTCCGGGACATTGAGGCAATTCCATGCGGGATCGCACATGACCTTCCGGGTTTCCAGGATGCCATTGTCCATGTCTCGGGCGTGCCTTGCTTTTACACCGATCCACGGCCGGACCGGCGAGGGTACAAACGCAGGTATCTAAGAACGACTCTGCAGGGCGCTCAGCCGCCTCGGAACCGCCTAAGCTCGGAGAAGGTCGGTGCAGGGGACGGCTGGTACGGGCTACCCGAGGGCACAGTACGGCGAGATGCAGACGGAGCCACGCTTGCGCAAAGCAGCCCAGGAATCTTTCATTGGTTGTGAGAAGGTTAGTCTAGGCTCGTATCTTTCCGGCTGCTCGTGTCGAGACTGGTGGTCGGGAATATTCCCGTTCGGAAGATGCAAGATGGGCGCGGCGGGTGCGGCCTGGGCGCTGCCGTACCGGTCCAATTCGAAACCCAAGGGCGGGGGTGAAAGCGCTCAGGAAGTTGCTAATGCCATTTCTCCAGCCTCGAATAGACACCGGGGAGAAAAGATTTGAGCCCGATGGTTGGGCTGCATTGGATGACTTCCCCTCGCCGACAAGCCGTTCTTTCGGCTGCGGTCCGAAGCCGTAGGCGGGGCTGGGACGGCCGGGTCGGAGGAGAAGAGAGGGATCGGCGACAGGGCCGGTCGTGACTTGCACGGACGGTCCTACCTTTCCACGGACGGGGATTCTTGATGGTCTCATCGTGTCGCCCTTGAAGATGACGGGAATGGCCATGGCGGGCCGAAATTCGAGATTTATGGTCGTGGATGAGAAGCTCGGGGATCTTTCCGGCGGCCATTGTCGATTCGGCTGTTGAATAGCAACGGACAGCCGAAGGCAACTATTCGTTCTTGTGCCCACGGCGCCTCATGGACTCCTGTTTGATATTCTATTAGTACTTAATCACGGATTAAGTTGGGACCTTGCGGGGGCACAGAACTTACGGCGGATCTGGATTGGCCCCGTGGGCCGAAAGCTCTCTTGTTGCCGGGCATCGTATGCCCGTGCTATTGTTGCTGTTGCTGTTGCTTCTGTTGTACCTGCTGTCGTTGTTGCACCGTCGCGCCAGGAGCCCAGCCGCTGGATCGTTGGTAGGGTAAAGTAATAGGGGACGCGGACGATTCTGGGCGATGCTGCAGAAGCACTTCACGGCAGTCTTGAAGAGGGTCTGCTCAAGGAGTCAAGAGATGCTATCAGCGACGAACGAAATCTTATCTCAAATAGTCGCGCCGGTCAAGTAGATGTTCACTATCGGGCAGTCTGGGCGTGGACGATGAAAATTCGAACAGCGTAGATCAACGCAACGCCCATCGGCGCCATAGAACAATAAACAACTGTTTTGCCCCTCGCATGGGTGGGCAGGCCCCCAGCTGGGCGTCCACAAATGTATGTTTCCCACCAACTCTTCGACATCCGCCGGCACGCTGAGGAAGCAGTGCAGTTCACTTTCGCAGGGAAACATTGCCATGCGATAATCATTTCGAATGGCTGTCGTGAAACATGCATGGCACACGAAATGTGCCTCATGACGTCGACAGTGAGCCTGCTGTCTTCGTGCGACATGACCCGGATGGATCATGCACAACGGGAAACCTCTTTCGATGCGGGCTAGTTGTTGTAATGTGAGCCAACGCCTTGTTCTAGTGCTGCTGCGGTTTGGTGACGTCGGTGCTCACTACAAGGCACCATTTGTGTAACATTATCGTCCCTTGGTTGCTTTTTGTTGTCCATGTATCGTAGGATCCAACCTTGTATGATCCCGACGACCACCAGAACGACACCAAGCCACGCGGCCTAACGTAGGGAGTTGTCTAGTTCGACGGGGATCTTTTCGTTTAGCATTATAACAAGAAACTAATTTAGGTGCTGGCGCTGCTGGATATGTTTAGCGAATATGTGTGGCTCTCTCGGGGAGAGTCTTGAGACCGTCCCTGAAATCATCTGGGATTGTCTGCGGTACAACGGGATTTGCCTATCAGCATCTGGAGGGCGGTTGTCAACGGCGTCTGTCCTCGGGTGGTATTCACGGCTATTTTTTCGCCCAGGGTCTGAAGGACATGTTAGTGATGCTTCTTCTAGCGAAGGAATCGACGCTGTTTGTTTTTTTGGTCTAATGACAAGGGGGGAGCAATGAGTAGAGCCCACTTATGAGAAGGATACTTACCTCAATGGCATCCTCGTAGCTCTAAACGTGCCACACAGTAAAGGTGTCGAGAGTAGGATCTGAGTGGCAGCTTGAATGTCAAATTAGCCTCGCGGCGTCGGTAGGTGAAATCAAGATCATGAATGGATTGTTGAGAGATTGGATGTCGGCATATCTTCTTGATGGATAGCTGGCCGGTTTCGCCCTTATCCGGTAAAGACCACGCCGGACTTAGTCCAGCCGTCAGTTAGCGCCGACAGAGCGAGGTAGATGCCGGGGGAGGGGAGGGCGAGCTAGCCGGTCGTGGTTGCTGTCCCACCTATTTTCCAAGCTATTAACAGCCGTCCAACACGTTGACTATCCTTCTAACTGCGCAAATCTTTCCGGCCGGCGTGGTGGTGAGGGAGGGGGGGAGAGGAGAGAAGGGGGGAGGGAGCCGTCGCGGCGTCAATGCCTATGTATTTTCCAAACTGTCAGCAATCGTCTAACACGCTGAATATCCTTCTAACTGTGTAAATATTACCGCGCATCACGGTCGTGGGGGGGAGGGCGAGTGCAAACATCTTGTCGTCGTCCTCGTCGTCTTCGTCGCGGTGCTGCTGGTACTGCTGCTACTGCCGCCGGACGCGAAGACGATCGTGATTTCGAGAGGGAGAGTATCAGACGAGACAAAGTATCGTCTAGCATGTTTTGATTGTCCCATTGGGCCGTTGTTCTCGGCATGGACAGGTTAGCTCGCTCTCGATCGTCGCCACAGCTTGGTCAATGGCTTGTTCTGCCCCGGGGGGCGGAGGCAACGTGAGAGGCGCCTTCAACGGCCGATCCGAGTTCGAGACAGACTGACCGTAAAGTCACAACATGTCGATGAATCCCCGCTGCGGCGGTCCTGCACTGAATTGTATTGTCGTCACTAACTGGGTCGCGATGTATTCTCCGAGTAGTAGCTGACTGTTTATCGAAGAATTGTGCAACGTCCAACAGATTCTCTGGGATCTGGAAAGCTATGTTAGTCAACAACCACTACCATGGGATATTGGTCGCTAAACGTACCGGGATGCTCGGCTTGGCGTCCCGGAGGCACGCCGTGCAGAACTGCACCTCCATCATCAGCGATGCCGGGGATATGGCTGAAAAAGTCATCGCCGAGAATGACAGGAGGGTGGATGACCGATAAGTGCCATTGGAAGAGCCAGAACTCTCGGTTGGCGGCGTTCAAGATATTGGTTGATGGTCTGTACCTCTCAGCAAGCAGCTGTGATGTCAACCGCATGAGGTGAGGCGAGCCAGCGGAGATGTTCTGAAAGATTGTTTGAAGCCGATGTGTTTTTGGGCACTGCTGTAGACGAAAAGATTAAGCTCACCGCCGGTGAAACGCTCTGGTTAATTCAAATATCTGCCCAGCATTGACAGCATCTAGGTTGGCTTTAGTCGCGATGTTGGTGACTTCAGTCAGGGCATCGGGATTCCCATGGTCTTACAGCACCATCGCATAGTTGCGGAGCATATGAAAACTTTGTGGAGAGAAGAGCCCTTGTCGCTAAATGGATTCATTGTGATAATTAACCTCAGTTATGGGGTGAATAGAAAAAAATTCTGAAGTACTTGTTAAAGGCGTTGGGTGCTGAAGAAGTGCCGTTGAATGTTAGTTGACAACTCATGAATGGCAGTTGGTGTAGTTAGTTTAGAACTGATATCAACCCGAGGAGAGCACGGATATCAACTTGAATGACACCGTGCATTGACTTGACGATGAAATGACGACTGACGTGGGCTCGGAGAGTTTGCTCCTGGTCTATTGTGGGTTTATTGTATTGATGTTATTTTGTTGATGCTATCATGTTGATGTCATGTTGATGCCATGTTGAGTTCCGTTTGCTTCACGCAACGCGTCGAGGCTCGGCGACGCGACAAAAGCAACGCCCATCTCTTATTTTCATTCACTTCAACTTATGTGTTAGTATGCAAAAGCTTCCGCCTTTTTTGTTCAAAGTTGTTCGCACATAGTTGCTTCTCTTCTCTTCTCATCTTGCCTTCACCTCGTCATTTTTGTATTGCATCATCTCTTGGGACATCGACATCGGCTACTACAACGATGACAAGCTACAGCATTGCTGCCGATGGCGCGCTTGCTGCTGAGATGGAGGCCCGTACCCTTCAACGCATCAAAAGTGAGTGGACGCCGCAGCTGGAAAAGGTCTGCGCCAGTTTCGAGGACGCAATGCGGCCGTACTGCGAGCTGCTCGACGAGCAGATCATGGAGTTCCAGAAGAAAAAGGCCGTCCTCTTTGCGACGCTATCCCAGGTCGAGGGTGAGCAACGCGCACGCAAGGTCTTTGAAGAGAGCTTCGACGGCATGATGCCGACGAGCCTCCGCCGGCTCCTGGTGCTAGCGGGCATCGACAGCACGCCTATTCCTGAGCAATCGGTGGCAGCGCCGCAGTCGGTCACGCCGCCGTTGATGACGCCCGCGTTGACGCCGCCCGCATTGATGACGCCTGCGCTGATGACGCCTGCGTCGATGACACCGCAGCCGACGACGACAGACACCGCCGCTCTCCACAACGCCGACCCCCTTTGGAAGCGGATAGAGATGTCTCTGCTCAAACGACAGACACCGACGGTGACATCGACGACATCGACACCAACGAACACGCCAGCTTCCTCCTCTCTGGAATCAAATGGCATGGCCAAGCAGACAAATCGACAGGCCAGCATCCAGACTTACATGGCAGCCAAAACTACCACTACGCCGATCCAGGCAACCCAAGCAAACCCCTTCACCGGAGCGAAATACGGCGACCAGAGCGACGGCAGCGGCCCAACGCTGATCAATGCAAGCGTCCCGACGGCGCCAGCTACATGCCCGCCGCCGAGAGCGCGCGGGCCGCTGATGTCGTCCTACTTTACGCCGAACTCCTCCAGCTTGTTCAGCACGCCCAACACGCGGGCTGAGACGAATCTGCAGAGTCTTTTGGTATGTCGACGGGGAAAGACGCATATTTGTTTTGACTTTCTTGTCCTCGTGTTGGAGCTGACTCCACGAGGAAAAACATTCCGAGACCTATTTGCCGGCCTACAAGGCGTCGCTGCCGCACTCGCCCCAGCCGCCGGCGCCGCCGCCGGTCGTGCAGCCGAAGATAGACCCAGAGAATTACCTCAAGCCCATATCGCCCCCGGTCGGCACGTGGGAGGTGGACGGCGCCGAATATGTGTTCAAATATCAGCCGTTCGGCCCGGGCTGGTTCGTCCTCCGCTGCTCCCGTGGCATGGACCTCCCGGCCGTCACGTTCGAGAGCTCTCCGCTGCAGGGAGGCACCGGCCTCCGGCACTTCAACGAGTCCCTCTGCAAGTACCACGACCGGAAGCAGACGTACACAGAGACGACCATGATGGTGGCGTTTGCGCGGAGAGGTAGGAGACAGAGAACGAAGAAGACTGAAGCAAGATAAAGACGCACAATGCTAACGCTGCCACAGTGGTGGACGAGGGGGGCGAGGACGTCACGGAGGCGTGGGCCAGCGAGTCCAACGAGCACCTGCAGGAGAAGGCAAACAAGCGGGCCAAGTCTGCCAGCCGCTCCAAGGGCAAGCCGAAGATCCGCAGGCAGCACTCGGCGATGGACTACGAAGAGCAGGAGTCGCCGTCGACGGATTCGTCGATGATGACGGACGGCACTGAGGACTCGCTGGAGTGCGTCGTGAAGACCGAAGAGGGAGTCTAGGCTGTGCCCAAGCGGCAGGGAAAGGGCCAGGAGAACAAAAGCTGGCGGCAGGGAATGCTGTAGGAAAGTGTATTTTTAAATATCAACACCGGCATCGACAGGCAGGCTAGGGCAATATGGGAATGTAATATATTGGACCTGCATCAAAGTCTAGGGGGGGTATAAGTATAGCTCATTTCCGTCGTGAGGAACATACGTAAAAAGAATAGGAGCAGCAAAAAAAAAATGGACATGTTGAAAGACAGCCAGACATATTCACCGACACAGACCAGACCATCACTCGTCCTCGGCCACCAGCACGCGCACGCCCTTTAGCTGGCACGCCCCCGTCGAGAAGATCTGCTGCTCGCGGACGGCGTCGGCGAGGGCCCAGGCGAAGTTGTAGGCTGGGTGCGTCGTGCTCCAGCCGAGCTGCTCCAGGTCGAACACCTCGCGGTAGACGCGGCCCACGCCCCAGATGACGTCGGGGGGTCGGTCAGCGTCGTCGTTGTCGGCGTTGTCACCGTTGCCGTCGTCGTCCTTGTCATAGCCCACGCCGTTGATCTGGCGAAAGAGCTCCCCCCGCCGCGTCAGATCCTGGGCGCGCAGCCCCGGCCGCGCGCAGTCCCGGCACCGGCCGGGGCAGTAGTCGACGAGATACAGCACCTCGAGGCCCCGGTACAGCGTGCAGGCCAGCATGGCGAGCTCTTCGGCGGCGAGCGGGCCGTCCATGTCGATGAGGCACGTAATCTCGGCGGCGTCGATCGCGACGCGGCGGGCCGTCCGCAGGGTCTCGGCCATCTCGTTGCTCCACGGGACGTCGAGGAGGCCGGGCCCGCTCTCGGCGCCGTCGGCGTCGACGCCGTCGTAGGAGATGAGGAACTTGGGGCTGCGGTTCGGCTTCAGAGCGCAGCCTCGATCCGGCGTGGTCGCGGTTGTGGGCATGGGCGTCAGCACGGCTGTGGGGGCGGCGGCGGCATCTGCTGCTGTTGTCGACGGGACAGGATCCCGCTGTGGCGAGAAGTAGAGGTGCAGCACGTCCGTTCGGTTGTCGTACTGGATGCGGCGGTCGGGCCCCGGGAGATAGACCGTGTTGATGTCGTCGTCCAGGACAGTCCCGGGGAACAGCGAGGTGGCAGCAGACGCGTCGACGCAGGCCGACGCGAGGGCCATCTTCCACTTGTACATGGACGGGTCGAGGTGCGCCTGGTCGTCTCTGCTGCTGCGATGGGCATCGAAGAAGATGGTGTTTTGGAATGTGTCGTACCGGCTGGACGCTTCGTCCGGCGGCGTATTACTGCTGTCGGCAATCTCGCCCCGGCCGAAAGCGACCTGTGCCCGGCTTCGCACGTCTGGTCGGCTCCCCTCTGACGACGGCATCACGGTCGGCGGGAGACACACGTCGAAGAGGTGCATCGACGGCGCCGACACGGCCGCCTCCCATATGCTGAGACGCAGCTCGGGCGGCAGCCGAGAGAACTGGGGGAAGCTGGCCGGCTCTGCTGCTGCCATGGTGACGGCTTGGCTAGGGAAGCGGTGATCTCGTCGAGACGGGGCTGGCGAGATGGTTTGTCTAGAGGAGACGAAGTGAAAAAGACCGGCAGAAAATTCCGAGATGCACAGACGAACCGATACAAAACCACAGCCATAAACGAAACGCCGTGCAGGATGAACAGCCTTGCAGAACACCGTCTTTATCTACGCAGGACGAGACACATACAAGCAGCTTACATCATGTTACGGCCTTCTCCTATTGTTAGATGCCGTTGTCATCATAGTGAGATAGCTTACATCCAGCCCAAGCTATGCCCAACGAGGAAGTCAATCTGGTGCGGTAAACACAATAAGCATAACGAAATGAGGGCGAAAGGCGTCGGCGGAAGAGCGGCGGAAAAGGAGCAAGGCGAAAATCGGCGGAAGGACGGCCGAGTGGGCCAGGCCCAGCAGAAGGAAGAGGGCCCAGGACTCAGAATCTCACTCCATTCGGGGCCCCCGTTCAATGCTAGACGCGCACTCGTGGCAGACAAACACGTTGTTCTACTTGCCCAGCCGCGAGGGCTCAGCGACGGAGAGACGAGGCGGGCGGAAGTGCAGCTGGTTGGTTGGTGATGCGGCACCTCTCGTCTTGTTTCCCTTTTCGGAGACGTTCCGCCGTGGAGCTAGCGATGGGTCAAACGGCTAGCACGCTATCCCGGCTACTGCATGCAGTGCCACCCTGTAGGGCGACGGGCAGTACAAGTACGATTCGGAGGGCAGACGAGCTCCTGGGACTGGGTCCAAGTCTGGGTCCAGTCTGGGTCCAGTCTGACGGCGGCTGACGGCGGATTCTCCGTGGGCACCTAGATAAATTACGAGGCATACTAAACGGGCATCATTATTATTAGGGGCGCCGCTGTCACGTAATCCGCCTGACGGCCAGACGGCTGTTCGACCATTGGATGCACCGCCAGACGGCTTTGGGCTAGATTGGGAGCATCGCCACGACGGGGAATGGTCGAGGGAAGGGGGCTTGGAACCACAAGGGCTCAGCGTCGGAGGTGCATGTGCGGAGCACGGAGCAAGGAGCACTTCAGAATGGAACATGGCTGCGAAATGGTCGCGTAGATTCGATGCGTCCCTGGTATCACGAACTCCGCCAGATAACCCGTCCCAGAACCATGTGATGCCGCTGATGTCAGATACTAATAAACACGAAAGGATGACAATGGACAAGAAAGACAAAGGACCAGAGACACTGCACCCCCCCTTCTCCCTCACGCCCCGACCGCACCTGTGCCCCCGTGTCCCCCGTGCCCCCCCGCGCCCGCGCCCGGCCCCAGCGCCATCGCCACCAGCTCCCGGATGCCCGGCTGCGGGCCGATCGCCGTCGTCGCGATGCCGTCCGGGTTGCCGCCGCGCGTCGCGATGTCCATCTTGGCCACCACGGCCGCCGCGTCCAGGAACCCGGCCGTCTCGGCCAGCTCGGCCGTGCCCAGGTTCTGCTCCAGCGACGACCGGATCGCCCGCCAGCGCTGCACCACGAGGTCGGGGTCGAACTGCACGCCGTCGAAGCCGGCCCGGCCGGGCGTGGCACCGCCGCTGGCGCCGCCGCCGGCGCCGCCGTGGATCCAGAACCCCAGAACGGGCGGCGCCGCGGGGTCCTCGGCCAGCGCCTCGTCCTCGATGCGCAGCGTGATCAGGTCGGCCGTCACCTCGGCCACGTTCACCCGGGCCAGGTCCACGACGACGTTCATGAGCCCCTTGCGGTTGAGCACGAACACGCAAGCGCGCGGCAGCACGTAGGGGTCGATAGCCAGGGGCTCCTGCTCGCACAGGAACAGCGTGCCCTCGACGGGGGGCTCGGGCTTCTCCCAGCCGCCGGTCTCGTAGTTGAGCACGTAGACGACGGTGCTGGCGGCGACGGCCTCGATGGAGCGGATCGTGGGCTCGTAGCGCCGCAGCACGCGCAGGTTCATGCCGTCGAGCGACTCGGCGGCCGGGTGCGCCAGCGCCGGCAGGCTGCTCGGGGCGTCGGCGCCGGCGGTCTCGAACACGCCGCCGTTGTTGGTGCCGTTGTTGTAATCGCCTTGCTGCGCGTACTGCGCCTGCTGTGTCTGCTGCGACTGCTGTCTCCTGTGTCCGCCGCCGCCGCCTCCTGTTGCTGCTCCTCCTCCTCCGCTGGGCTGCTGCTGGTGCCGCGCCTTTCGCGGCGTCTGTCGACTCATGATCGGCGAAGAAAAGAAGAAAAGATCGAGGGGGGGAAAGGGTCTGGCTCGAGAGGCTGGTCAGCCTGTCCCGGGGTGGCGCGTAGATGCGTAGATTGACGGCGAAAACCAATACCCTCCAGACGCTTTTTCCGCCGGTTGAGTTTTCGCTCGAGGCTGTGGTTGCTGGTTGCTGTCGCGCGTGTTTGTCGTGGCCTGGTGACAGTTGGGGGAATTGAAGCTCGATTCAGGGCCGCCACCACTTAGTGGGGAGCTCACAGTCAGGCACGAGACGGACCGTTATCGATACAGTGTCTGACACAGTATAAGTATACGGCACTGACAGAAATCCCTACATCACACACCGTGCGCCGATTGCCCCGAAGCCTCACCCACGCGCGCCTGCTCGGATTACTCCCCATAGCTCTTGGCATTCTCAGTCATCACCAGCTTTGCGTGTTTTCTTCGACACATCTCTAGCAATATACTACGTTCTCGAGTCTCCTCATTTTGGGACCTCAGCACTTGTACATACCTTCGTTATCCCCCTTCTGCATTTCCACCTCGGTTTTCTTGCCCGCCAGCGTCCTCTGCCGTCCCGCCGGCTCGCCGAGTCCATCGACGTCGATCTGCAGCAGCCTTTTGGCAGAATCGATAACAACGCACGACGAGACAGCTCGCCCACTCGAGCCCAGACGGTGTTTCATGTCCGCGCGCCACGGGTAGTTGTCGATATGCCTGAATTCTAGCTGCGCATAGCTCTCTCCGACCTGCACCACGCGCCGTGAGCAGCTCGTCCGTTCTCGATACCACTCCCCTCGCATCGCATTCCGATCCGAGACAGCCGCCTCGCGATAGGCATTCGGGCGTCCTCTGCCTCGCCTTTGTCGATCGCTTCCCCTCTATATACTCTGTCGTCTTCCCCCCTCACCACCCCCCACCGACATCCCGCTGCGCCATGCCCAGAGAGACACCATGGCGCCTCCCAAAGACTCCGCCGCAGACCCGCCTGCGCCGTCTTCCCACACCTCCGAGCCGGTCGACGTCGCCGCCGCGATGCCGCACTCCCTCCACAGCGCCGTCTACGCCCGCCGGTCCGAATACATCCGCCCCCACCGCGTCCGCGTAAAAGTCGGCACCTGGAACGTGGCCGCCTGCCCGGGCACCGACCACGACCTGGCCGCCTGGTTCGTCTCCGGCAAGGGCGTCGACCGCCGGCTCGCCAACGTCGCCGCGCCTGACACCAACGGCGCCATCACGCGGGAGACGTCGACTATGAGCACGGCCGAGCAGGGGGGGGTCGACCCCAACGCGGTGCGGCTCGTGGGCGACGACAAGGTCGGCCTCTACGTCCTCGGCCTGCAGGAGGTCGTCGACCTCAACGTGGCCAGCCAGTACCTGGGCCGCGTCGTCTACACCGATGCGGGCGCGCCCGTGCTGGACAAGTGGAAGACCGCCCTGGAGCGGGCGCTCCCCCCCGGATACGCGCTCGTGGCCACGGAGCAGATGTCGGGCCTGCTGCTGCTGGCCTATGCCTCGCCCGAGATCGCCGCCATGGTCAGCCACGCCAGCACGTCGGCCGTCGGGACCGGCCTGCTGGGCATGCTGGGGAACAAGGGCGCCGTGTCGGCCAGCCTCGTGCTCGGCGAGGCGACCCGCATGGTGTTCGTCAACAGCCACCTGGCCAGCGGCAACGACGCGTCCCACGCGGACCGCCGCTGCTGGGACGTGGCCCACATCGAGAGCCGCACCCAGTTCGAGCCCTACAACCACCCGGGGCTGCCCGAGACCAGCGAGCCGGAGAAGCTGGCCGACGCTGACTTCGCCTTCTGGTTCGGCGACCTGAACTTCCGCGTGGACGACCTGCCGGGCGACGACATACGGCACATCCTCACCCTGCACGCGCGCGGCGAGTACGACCTGAGCCAGAAGCAGCAGAAGCAGAAGCAGCAGCAGGCCGCTGGCGACGCGGACGGCCACAGCAACAACGACGACTCTCTTGCGGGCGAAGAAGCAATAGTACTGAAACACCCCGCGTCCAGCGACAGCCGGCTGAGCTGGGCGTCGGCCACAACCAAAGCATCATCCACCGGATCTACGTCGCCAATCACCATTACTATGACGGACGAGGACGACGAGGACGCCGCCGACAATTTGAAATCGCTGCCACCACTGCCGGACCCCGACGACTTCCTCCCCGACCCGTCAGAAGATCCAGCATCACTGCAGGCGACGCTGGACTCTCTGCTGCCCCACGACCAGCTGCGGAGGATGATCAAGGAGCGCAAAGCGTTCCATGACGGCTGGCGAGAAGGCCGCATCACGTTCTTGCCGTCCTACAAATACGACGTCGGCACAGTAGGACTGTTTGACTCGAGCGAGAAGCAGCGGGCCCCCAGCTGGTGCGACCGCATCCTGTACCGCACACGCAAAGACAGAGAGGACTACGAACAGCGGATAAAGGACGAGGCAGAGGCCAAGAAGCGGGACGAGGAGATGAAGGCCCGCGGCCTGGACCAGGCCGCCGACGACGACGAAGTGCTCTTCGAGTACCAGCCCGACACCGACGGCGACGGTCAGCACCACCAGCAGCGCCACCCGTCCGTGGCCAGCCTCGACTACGACGAGTACGACGACGGCGAGTACGATGCCGGCGAGGCCGGCGAGGTGGCGGCTGCGCAGGACGGCCCCGTCGACCGCATCCACCTCGACATCTACGCGTCCCACCAGCGCATCCAGTCGTCCGACCACAAGCCGGTCGTGTCCCTGTTCACCATCGACTTCGACGCCGTCGTCCCGGAGCTCAAAGCGGCCGTGCACGCCGAGGTGGCCAAGGAGCTGGACCGCACCGAAAACGAGAGCAGGCCGGGCGTCACCATTGTCGTCGACCGCCGCGCGGCGGCACTCCACACCGCCAGGCATCTGCCCGAGTCGGACGAGGCCGTCGACTTTGGCCTCATCACATTCCTGCAGAAGACGGCGGCGTCCCTCACCATCGCCAACACGGGCCGCGTCCCGGCCGTCTTCTCCTTTGTCGAAAAGCCGACGACCGAGGACCTGGCCGGCAGCGGCTCCCTCGTTCATCCCTACCAGTGGCTCACAGCGTCCTTCGTCCGCCAGGACAAGGGCATCGATGAGGACGACGACGCCCTCGACCTAGGCAAGGAGGTCACGCTCGAGCCGGGCGAGACGGTTAACGCCCTGCTCGAAGTGTTCGTGGACGACCTCGTCTTTGCCCGCATGCTGAACGACGGCGAGAGCGTGCTCGAAGAGGTGCTGGTGCTCCGCGTCGTGGACGGCCGCGACCACTTCATCCCGGTCCGCGGCGCCTGGGCACCGACGTGCATCGGCCGGTCCGTTGAGGAGCTCGTGCGCGTGCCCGACGGCGGCATCCGCGCGTTCGTCGCGTCGCGTGCTGCCGAGGAGCTGGAGCTGGGCAAGAGCGGCGGCGGCGGCAGAAAGACCCTGGCGGGCTCGATCCCGTACGACCTCGAGGTCCGCTGCGCCGCGCCCAAGGAGCTGTTCAAGCTGACGGAGGCGATCGAGAACCTGACGGACCGCGCCATCGCGGACGAGCAGATGCTCGAGGAGCACAAGATCCCGAGCGGCAAGCCGGGGTGGCCGTTCGAGGACGCGACGGCGGCCCAGCCGCCGGACAACGACGACAGCCGCCGCCTGGCCGTGGCCGTCATCGACGCGCTCGACTGCGACCGCCCCCTCCTGGACGCCTTCGAGCCCGAGGTCCCGTCGCTGCTGCGCCTCGAGGTCGTCAGCCGCGTGCTCCTCCTCTTCCTGCGCGGGCTCACCGACGGCATCGTCACGATCCCGCTCTGGTCGCGGATCGACCAGGCCGCGCTCCCCTCTCTCACCAGCTCAAGAGCCGCCGCCGCCAGCCCGGTGGCGCGCGACCCGAGCAGCGAGGCCGACAAGAACACGGTGCTCGACGTGCTGTCGTCCGCGCCGCACCACAACATCTCGTTCGTGTTCCTGACGGCCACGCTGGCGCGCGTCCTCGGGGAGTTCTCGCCGCTGAGCCTGGCCGACCTCGACGCGCTGCGGTCCATCGGCCGCAGCAGCCCGTCCGGCGGCGGCGGCGGACTGAGCGCGGCCATCGGCGGCATAGGCAGCATCGGCCGGCGCTCGCTCAGCAGCTTCCGGAAGACGGGCGCCAGCCCAGCCGGCGCCGCGCTGGAGGCGCTCGACCGGCGGACGGCGCGCGAGAGGCGCTACGCCGAGATCTTTGGCAGCGTCATGTGCCGGACGCCGGCGCCGGCGAAGGAGCGGGAGCGGAGGGCGCAGGAAGACAAGCAGAGGGCGGTCGTGGAGCTGTTTCTGCGGCGGTCGCGAGAAGAGCTGGGCTGAGTGCAGCGTGCTGGATGACGCGCATGAAATCGGCATAGGAATTCTGCGCAAGACAGAAACAAGGGAATGGCGAGGACGGATGGCGGTCAGCATATATATACAATTGGTCGGGTCACGGGTGGCGCAGGACATTGAAATTGCGGCAAGGCACAAAAGAGGATACCATACAGGAACATACCAGCTGCCCCAAGACCGGGGCTTTTTCATTGTGAATTCGCAAAGCATTTGCAGACGTGGTTGGAACGAGATGGGTTGTGAGGAAGACGTAGAAATTTGCGCTGTCAGCGTCGCATGGCGGGCAATGTCGTGCAGCGAATCGGTAGCCAGAGAGATGCTCTGGGAAGGCACGCCTCCTCGTGCCCAGCCTACCTCTTTCCATTGTTTTGCGACTTGCTCTTTCCATTTTCCTGTTTTTCATTTGTACAGGACGCGACTTCTAGAACGGGAAAGAAGGCAGAAGACCAAGCAGCTCAAGAGACACAACCACACTGGTGGTCGTGCGGGTGGGCGCTGGCCGCCGTCGGGTCTTCCCCCTCGCCAATCTTAGGCACCAAAATCCTAGAGCCAGTTCGCCCACTCCTGACATTCTCCTCAGATCCGCATCACCACGACATCCTAGGTTTTTTTTTTGGACGACATTTTTCTTTTTTTTTACGTGAACACTGGCCTCGTCCCCGTTTACGAAACGATCACGGGTCCTACGTCGCATCCTCTTGCAAACGGGCTAGATTTTCTCCCGCCCTGTCACATTGGATAGCTTGCATCATACGACAACAGAGGCGACAACTCGACCCGATCTCTTTTTTTTTTGTCTTGTCTCTCTGGCGGATTTTGTCTTGAACTATCTCCATTGACTCTCTCTCTCTTCTTTCGCTTGTCTCTTTTTTAAGCTGGCACACAAGAAAGAACGGCATCACCGGATCAGCAACAAACTTTCTCGCCTTTCTCTGGCTTGCCTTTTCTCTTCTCTTAGATGCCTCATATCTTTTCTTCATTTCGGCGACAATGTCAATCTATCATCGCTATGCCCTCTACTACAGCCTTCGACGGTACCTGGGCGAGATCGAGAGGCTGAGCGACATTGCCTACGAGTGCAACATTGTGTACGACAGCCTGCCCGGTCTGTCGTCGTTGAAAATCGCCGACGAAGCTCCGGCTTCTGGAGAAAGGCCTCTACCGCTACGGGAAGACGAGCAGCATGAGGATCGGACAGCAGCAGACACTCAGCAAGACGACAAAGAAGGCTCAAGCCCTATAGAAGAGAGTGAAAGCAACGAGACACAGTCGAGTTCAGGCCCGCAGCCGGACGATGCTGCTCATCCATGCGAAGAGAAGAGCATGGACGAGATCGAGATCGACGACAACGCTAGCGACAAGACGGCCTCGGACGCCGACTCGACGGAGAACAACAGAGGCTCCAGCACCTGCTCCAGCGCCAGCGGCGGCGGCAGCAGCCGCGCCGGCGGCAGCGACGGCGCCACCGCCAACAGCAATAGCAGCACGTACTCGTCGGCGGGCAACGACTTCTCCCAGCCCGCCATCACGCAGACGCAGCTGGACCGGCTGCTCGACTGCCGCTGCCTCCTCAGGACCGTCGTGCAGGGCCTCCTCGCAAACATCTACCGGGTCGAGGCCGAGCAGGACGACCTGTCCTCGAGGACCATCAAGCACTTCTGGCAGGAGGCGGCGCGGCTCAACGGCGCCGAGCGGATCAGGTCGCCGCGGGTGCTGGAGCGAGAGGTGGCGCTGGGCTGGTGGGGTGGCGGCGATGTCAGCGACGACGCAGGCGACGGCGGGGGAGACGACGACACCGCGTGGGACGCGGCCAGCGCCGCGGGAAGCTCTGCGTGCAGCTCGGCGAAGAGCGACGCCGCGCGCCGCCACCCCGGCAGTCCTCTTTCCCATGCGTTTGTGCCAGACGACCTGATCTGGGAGGACCGGGTGCAGCAGTGGCGGCTGGATATGGGGCGGGCGAAGGACGACCAAGGCCGGCGGTATCTCAAGATCTGAAGGGGGAAAAAAGCTGGCAGGATTTTGTTGTTTTTGTTGCGTCACGATTGGCAGTTGTGTAACGTCCTCCAGGAAAGCATTTGCGCCTTCTCGATACCCCATTCCTCCCCTCAATGTCTATCACCAGCATGTCGGTCTCGAGACGAAATCATGTTTTATACCAAGAGGAAGAAGGCACTACCAACACCAGTTTCCGTCGTGTAGAAGTAACACAAAAGGGAGAAAAATACAACGGTTTTGTCTAAAGGAGCGTCTTTTATCTTCATTAAAATTAGGCTTTTGAAAGGCATAAATAGTATGTTTTACTTTCATCTTGCGGGAAAAAAAAAAGAACAGCGAATAACAACTGAAACATGGAAAAAGAAATCAAATGAAGACAAAAGGAAGAAAAAAGAAAGAAAGAATACAATAACCAAGTAAAAGTAGCATCAGAGTACGTCATATAAACAACTCTACTATTATCTTCTCCCCTCATTCGTTCTCTCCTAGATCTTTCCTATTTAGGAAATATTGCTATTACAGGTTGGCCAGGATGGCGGCACCGCCAAACAGGGCCGCGTAGCCGACGGCGCCCGTCTGCACGGGCACGGCCAGGCCCGAGCTTGTGGACGAGGAGTGCGGCGTCGCCGTGCTCGTCGCAGCCGGCACGAAGGTCGTGGGCGTGGGCACGCCCGACGTGAAGGGCACGTTGTCGGGGTCCGCCGTGGCCCCCGAGAAGGCCGGCGTGTCCGTGGCCCCGGCGGTGTCGGGCTTGGCGGTGGTGTTCTGGGGGTTGAGGACGCTGGAATGTTAGCTAGGCTTCAAATAAAGTAAAGTAATGATCTATCCAATCTCCGCCCCCCCCCCCCCAAACATACTTGTCAATGACGTGCAGGACGCCGTTGCTGATGAGCACGTCCCTCTCGACGATGCGCGCCGCATTCACAAACAAGTCGCCGTCGCCGTCCACCGTGAACGTCACGTTGCCGCCGCCGCCCAGCGTCGCCGCCTGCGTGCCGTTCTTCAGCAGGGTGCTGTAGTCGACAGCGCCGCCCTCGACGACGTGGTAGGCGAGGAGGGTGGCCAGCTGGCCGTCGGTCCAGTTGGCGGCGAGGTTGGCGACGGCCGCGAACGCGCCGTTGGACGGCGCGAACACCGTCGCGTCCTGCAGCCGGCCCAGCGCGCCGGCGAGGCCGTTGGCGGCCTTCTGCAGGGCGCCGACGGCCGCCGACAGGCTCGTCTGGACCAGCGTCGTGGCGAGGTCGGCCGGGATGGTCAGCACCGTGTCGACGATCTGCACGGTGCCGCCCGTGAAGTTGAGGTCGGCGCGGGTCACGGTGGAGTTCTGCCGGAAGCCCGACCAGAAGGTGATGTTGCCGGTGCCCGCCACCGCCGCCCCCTCGACGACCTGGCCGCCCGTGACGTTGGCGTACGTCTCGTTGGACAGCCAGGTGCGCACGAACACGGACGTGCTGGTGAACTTGGACGCGTACCAGGTGCCGTCGAGGACGTGGTACGAGAACAGGGCGGCCAGCAGGCCCGGGTCGCCGTCGACCGCACCGCCGGTGCTGAGGAACTTGGTGAATGCGTCGTTGCTGGGGGCCAGCAGGGTGATGTTGCTGGCGTTGTCCAGGGCGTGGACGAGGTCAGGCTGGGAGCCGAGCAGGTGGCTCAGCGTCGACAGCGTCTCTTTCTGGGACGCCAGGGCATCCGACAGAGACGTGGCTGCCGCGCCGGTGGCCAGGGCCGCGGCGGACAGGAGGTTCTTGAACAGCATGACAATGAAGGGTGTCCAGGTGTGATATAGTTAACCTTATGATACGGCAAGAAGCGTACTCTATTCGATGCGTATGCGGGCCTGCAGAAACCGAATGGCAAGAATCTGGGGGATAAGATATCACAGAGGAGGACGGAGAGCTGATGGAGGGCAATAGAGAGACAGTCTTCCATATTTAAGCTACGAAACAGGAACCAGACGAGGAACGAAAACTATGTCCCGAAAAAATTGGCTCATGATCCCCGTAGAGGGTAGAACCGGAGGATGGCCGGCGCAGTAGACTTACACCGCAGACGGTAGAAGGGAAATCCGAATGCAACTTTCTTTAGGCATCCTTAGATATTGTGTCCTCTTATGGCGACATGGGAAAGCAGAAAAGAAAAAAAAGAGGATCGAGATGGCTTGCCTTCCAGCTTCTACTAGCCCTGTCCCAGCTCATCCTCATGGGCCTGCCGCAGCTCGATCCCGGGAGCCTGCATGGAGATGTCTGCTTCCGCCTGTGATGGCTGGGCCAATGATGCGTTGGACGAGGTGAATACAGCACACGCTCTCGAGAGACACAAATGCAGGCCGCATGGTGATCATCCTGCCCGCGAGCTCCCATCTGCGTCGGCAGCGCGATCCTCTCCTCTTTCCGGGAAAATTACGTATACGTGCACACGCACTCGGTGCGACTTGGATGAGACTGTGCTGCAGCAGGTAGATAGGCTTAGCAGACAGCGAGATATCAAGTCGACCTCGCCCATGGTTATGCTTCGAGGAGAACCATCCCAAGAAGTATTTTATCTTTCCACCCCCCGAGAACCATGTGGCAGGGAAGAACCCAGTTGAGAGCGTATAACAACGGAATTTCCATTATCGTGCCAACGTCGTGGCGAAGTTAAAAAAGAGGCACAGCACAGAACGGTAAACGGAAGAGTCGACAACCTGTCGGTCGAGGCGACGATAATGCCATGCGAGCAGGGATGGTCAATCAGCGGGAACGAGGCATAGCATGGACAAGAAGGAGAGATGGTGAAAGGAGTGTGTAAAAAGAAGTAATAACAAAAACAATGCGCATAAAAATAAACCAAATAAACGATGAGAAAAGGGAAATGAACAGAACCAATATAATAGCTAGTAGTTAAGATACACGTCAGGACAGTGGCCAGGTAGAGAGGCACGTCTTTGTGGGAAGACAAATATGGAAGAGGATAAGAAGGAAGGAATCATACGAAAATAGGCAGACTGGTGGATTGGAGAAACTCAAGAAACAAATGATGCGTGCAGACAGGAAAGGGGGGAAGTCAATACGGAGTACGGAGTATGGAGCTCCAAGAAATCAACGTCGTCAGTCCAGCCGTTGGAGAAGCGCGGGACGTCCCTTGCCAGGCGACCGGTACTAGCGGGGTCTTTTTGCAGCCCCCGCAGCGCTAAGAACGCGTTTCTCTCAATTAAGCGTATTTTCTGTTACATAATCACCGACATCGAAATATCAGAGTCCATCGTTTTCTGGTTTTCGCCTTGCTTCTCGAGTCGAGCAACGACAATACAAAGACGCCTTGCACATCACTACGCATCTCGTCATCTGGAGGCCATTTGTGAGCTATTCTTGAGTTGCCGTTGACCCAGACCACCAGACATTCATTCAGCCGACGATGAGCCATTGCGTCTGGCTGTTCCACATGCGAGCTGGAAACTGTGGCTGAAGGGGGAGAGAGAGAAGAAGCCCGAGTATGTGAGAAGCAAAAATTGAGTAATAAACCCTGTTCCTGGTGAGTCTTGAGATATCGTGCGTCGGACACAATGGCGACATCAGAGGACGCGCGTTTCCGACGCGCAGTCGATGCGCAGCTCGGCAAGCACAAAAGGCATATCCTTTTCTTTTTTTTTTCGTCCTTTCCTTTGGCCGCTATGAGCTCTTAAGAAATGCCAACAGCTACGATGCATAGGTCATGGCTGAGACGGAGCTCCGAAGGACAGTACATGGTTCAGGGCACATGTGGCGATACGTGGTTCCTTTGAGATTCCCTTGAGAGAATTGCGATGTTCCATGCACGCTGCATTAGTGTTGTGACTTGAAATGTTTTTTTTGTTTCTTTTTTACATTGTCTTTTAGCTACCACAGTGCTGACCAGACGCAAAAGACACAGTCGGACGAAAAAGGCAAGCAAGAAAGATACAAAGAGACGTCTGGGTTGCACAGACGCCCGTCGCTTGGCATGCCGGCAGATCCTCCGTCCTCAATGTCTCTTCCCCAGGACCGCCTTGAGCTGCTGCTTGCGCAGCACGACCAGTTTCTCACCCAAGCGCAAGCATGTATCAACAGAGACATCGCCGCTGCAGACGACAGCTCGCACAAAGCTTTTCTTTCACTGATCTCACGCCGTCTTGATGAACACCAAGCGTGGCTGCAACGGACGAACAAGGACGAGCCCAGTGCCGAAGATGCCGTCCATTGGGGGGCCATCACAGTCACCCGCAAGCCTCAGAAGGGCAAGCGGGCCGTTTTGCGTATCGCTGGACCTGCGGCTGGAGACGAGCACACCGTTACGGTAGAGGACAAAGAAGCAGCGCAAAAGATGGTCAGTTGTATTGTTTCCGCAGTTTCTGTCGTTTTGCTACTGGAGCTGACAAGACTCCCGTCGCTGTGTAGGAGGCACAAATTCAACAGTATGACAAAATGGTAAGGAGGAATCTCCGTCACCTACTATCTTGACTTGGACTAATCAGCCCCCCTTTGTAGAGCAAAGCACTCGCCCGAGCGACTCGCCAGGAATTGACCGTTGCTGAGCTACGCAAGGCTAGCGGCGCATCTGCCAGACAGCAGCCGGCTATCGACGCAGACCAGACCCGCATCCCCCTCCTCAAGCAATACAATGACCTTCGCGATGTTGCCCAGGAGCTCATTGGCGTTATTGCCGACAACAGACAAGTGTCGGTGCGGTCCTTGTACGCCGATGGCGGCTTTGGGGTCGGAGCAGATGACTGACTGTTGATACTAAAGCTGGGGGGCTTGCGTTTAGATACGCTTGCATGTGTTCCAGTGATCTGCTCGCGCTTGTCGCCCATACGGCTTACTAGGCTTAGCCTATGGTTTATTACCGTAGATGACGAAGGAGTAGAATAAAATATGGCGAATTGTCTTTTGCTATCTGCATCCCTTTTTCTTGACGATATAACTAACGAGATAGCATAAGATGTGATATACATTAAAGTCCACCACGGGGTAAAAACCGAGCGCGTATCGTTGTGCCACAACTGCACGGCATCTCGAGATTTGTCTTGACAAGCCGAATGGCCCGGCTGAGAGAACCAGACACTCAAACGTCTAACGCTAACAGATAAAACGAGGCATTTCATCATTAGCAAGAACTACTATGTCGTCTTCGGGGACGATAAAATGATGTCCCGGCGAGAGCAGTCATTTGTGGCTGTAGTTGTGTTTCATTGCCATCTTCGATATTGTACCGGCCTTGCAGGAAGACAATTATGCCCACCATTTCGTAGAAATTTTCATCTGTGATAGGGACCGGGACCTTGGGTGGGAGGCAAAGCCGCCCGTATTAACCATAAATTAACATCTCGGATCGCCTCGATCTCGTTAGTAATACCAAACCGGAGGCCCGTCTATTTACTCGTTTATAACTACCCCATGTGAAGCGCGGCTGTCGCATGCAGAAGGCGGCTGGGGGCGGTATGTCGTGGCCATGTAAGCGGAGGAAGCTGTTCGCATCTCTTACGCAGCATGTTGGGGTGGGTAGAGGAGAGGACGGCAGCGGCGATCCATGGCAGTTTAATCGCCAGAGATTCACGCTCGTCATTCGTGCCGCACGGCGCATCGCGGCTGGTGACATGCTCGGCCATGTATACTTGCATTTGTCTTCTCGCCGTACAATGGCATAAACCGTGTCTCGGTAGCTCTGTTTGCGCGTTCGATGCGAGCGTCAACTTCCATCAGCTGTTAGTATACCCTTGTTAGTTGAGTGTGGTATAAAGCGACAGGATGTTGACATACTAACGAGTGATAATGGGCGTTTAAAGTAGCCTTAACGGTGCCGATAGCAGTAGGCCATTTCAATCTCGTCGGTGGGACCGCCACCGTATTGTGCCAACAGCTTCTTCTCGAAGAGCAGCTGCCGTTTCTCTGTGTGCTTGGACTTGATTGGTTTTTCTGGCGTCCCCCAACTCGGGGTAGCATCGAAGGACGGTGTCGATCAAGGTCCAGTCATCGGCTACGTCCCGCTTGACGCCCTCTGTGATCATGTCATTGGCCCAACTGCCGGCCAGTTCCGCGTCCTTGGACTAGAGAAACGAGAGGCGGGTCATTAGCTGCTGCTGGTGCTGTAGATATTTGGCACGCAAGGCCCAGTAGTGCAGGCGTGGGACATGTAATCGCAGTGGTTCAGTTTCTGATGAGGGTGCGGACACGACGGTCGTCCACCTTCCGGATGGCTTCATTCCGTCAGCGTCGGTTTCCGTCATCTCCTTATCCTCTGTGTCATCGTCTATCCGTCGTTTCCGCCATGTACCGAAATCGGTCTCTCCAAGCGGACCAGACGCTCGTCGTAATCCAATATCATGGGGACCATTTTCTCCCGGGCACTCACCCGTCCCTCCAGCTCCCGCACTCCCGTGACGGACTGATCTATTGCCGCCGCACTCGCCGGCTCGAGTAGTCCAAGCTACGACGAGTCGAAGTCAGCTGCTGAGTTAGGTTTGGACCGCGGTAAATCAAGAAAACTCGGTGTGAGATAACAGAATGGAATTTTGTCCGGGCCGAAGGCTGTATATCCTCTAGCATACCGTAGAAACCCGTCCTCCGTACGGGTCATCGAGGTCCTCAGTAATGGCGTCAAGTTCTTGCTGCTGTACGCCAGCGCTGTCTCCTCGCGTCCGCGACGTGATAAGTATGCGCAAGCTCGTCCTTTGAAGGGCAATACAAATCGGCTGTACTCTTGTACTTGGCCGTTTCTTCATCTCCGCGAAATCCTTGGAGCGATACTGTTGGACTGGCCAGATATGTTGCCAAGAAACTTTTTCGCCTCTTCGGCGTGGTTGACACACTCCCTCAGAGTTTTGCGTGTGAAGAGCCTTAGAAATGGCGCTGGCTCTGCAAATTCCTGTCGAATTTTTATTCTCGACTTGGCTTGAGCTCTACAGATGTTGCGTCCGTGATAGTTTGCTGTTGGCGAAGATGTCGTTCACGATGCTTACGAGGTCAGCCACCTCAACATCGCCCTCTGCCTTCTCTTTTCCGTTCTCTTCGTTTGCCTTGTAACCTCTCCGCCGTGTTTTGGTAGACTCCATCTGGCTGATTGTGTTTTGCAAATTACCGAGACTGACGTCCAGGTTTTTGATTTTGACATTCGGCCAAGCCGTCGATTTCTCTGCCATGGCTTTCTTTCACGATTCTTGACTTTCTGAGCAGGTTAAGTTAAGGGGTTTAACTTGAACATGAGGGACAGACTATTTAGTTACCTTGGGTTGAAACTCTTCGAATACCGACCGAGACGGTTGACACAGTGATACAGCTCGCGCATACTTCGCCGGGAGGCAGGAGGGGTGTTAGTGCCCGGGGCCCCGGGGGCCACACGAGCCCGAGTTGCCGTCCATCTCCTCACCGAAATCAGCCATGTCTAGGGCAGCAGCCCCGTTGTCTGACCGGAATGTACTCTGTGAATGACCTCCAGAATCCCGACTAACGTGGCCATGCAAGTCAAATGCGGTCGAGCATCTCGCTAGGTCTGCCTGGATTCGTGACAAGGAGCAGAGAGTTAACAATTATACCTGTAGCTATACCCGAGAACACCTCGGGAAACGGTCGCACATGTCTCGGGATGTTAAATATTCCAAAACTAGTACCCGTTGCCATTTAATGGACGACACGTGGCCGTAGCACCATCGAGTGCCCAGTTGGTCGGTACTGGGAAGTGCTTCCTGACGCATGCATTGCCGGGGGCTGTCGCGCCAGCGCAGACTCTCTGCTGACGCTGCCGGCCCTGACGATGGTGGGCCGCCCGCTCTAGGGGTGCTGGGGGAGAACACTGCCCGCGATGGGGAGGAGCAGCGGTGGGTCAGGCCGGCCCCGTTGGTTCACCACCACCACCCGGACGTGACATTGCGACGACAACTTTCCTCTTTCGTTGATCGTCTGATGTAGAAAGGGTCGTCATCCACCGGGTGAAAAAGGCGGGAAAGGGCGGATCTCCAGTGCGGGCTGCGGCGAAGTTCTTCGCAAACTGCGCCCCGAACTCCAGCACTTTCTTGCCCACTATTGTTCCTCTTTTGAGGATCGACTTGTAGTTGTCCTGTTCCACATCCGTCACCGCGGGGGCATCTCAGTCCTGTCTTGCCACCTCTTCTATGACCTTAAAGGGAAGGTCAACCGTTGTAAACCGCAGGTCCCCGGTTGGGGCATTAGAGCACTGGATGGACAAACTTCTCCTTCGTGAGGCAAGAGGCGCCAAGTTCCTTGTTGTGTATCTAGCCGGTCTTCGACTTCGAATTCGATTCCGGCCGGGCGTGCTATGGACGGAAATCCGGCATAGTGCACCGTGCCACAGATTTCGCCATGTTTTGATATCTCAAATTTTAGGTTGTTTTGGCCGGTCGGACTCATTCTAAAGCCCAGCAAATGACAGACCCCCAGACTGTCGACATGCCGAAGAAATCTCAACACTCGCAATAAGGTACGCGCCCAAAATAGAGCTCATCGAAGAGGGACTGCACGTGGAGCCGCATCGAACAAGCACAGAACCGCAGGCCCTAATTCGTATCTGTGGCATCTCTGTCCATCACGGGGGCATTCGTGGCATAAGACGCCTTGTCGGGCCCGAGGATAGGCGACATTATCAGAGGGCAGTCAGTGACACGTCCGGAATCAGCTGTCTGCTCCGTAGTCTGGACTCGGGACGGGACGATAAGCACAGATTTGATTTCTCTGATCTTCCTCTGCTCGCCCCAGCTTGAGTGTCAGGTCGGTGATCTTGTCTTCTAGAGCCGCGGTGTTGCCTTGCTTCTTCTCGCGCCTGGGGGGGTCGAGTTCGTTGAGCCCATTCTTCTCACGGTCGATTGCCGATAAATGATCGCCGATCTTGGGCCAAACCGAGTCAATGGCGTCTGTGTAGGCTTTTTGGCCAAGCAGAATTAAGTCATGTTTGGGCTGCCCTCTTTTTTTTCGTACAAGGCGTTTGGGCGAATAGCCGGGAGGGGGCAATACTGGTGACAGAAAGTTAGGACCAGATGCACTTCTCATAAGTATCGAGGACTCGGGCGAACCAGCCCAGCTTCACGAGGACAGATGCTCGTCGGGCGCAGGCTAAAGTGTAGGCGCGTGGGACCGCCACGTCCGCTGCCGGCGGAGCTACAGTGACAAGAGCCGGTGCTGGTCCCTCGACAATAGAAAATGTCTAGTCGGCAGGAGAGACATGAGGCCGTTCAGAATCGCTGGCAAGGATAAGCTCATCACCATCGTTCCTCGTGTTCGCTCATATATGAGTCGTCTGCTTCTTCTTCAGAGAGAATAAAAATGTGACTCAGTCACAACGTTCAAACAATTCGTGGCTTTGCGTCGGAGCACGACAACGCGGATTTCATGTCGAGTCACAACGTTTGCATCGAGTGACATGATATCTGTCGTTGAGGCGGTCCGAAAAGCGTTCGAGGCACCCTTCGGCGTCAACGCCGTTGTCGGCACGGGCAACAGCAGCAGCCAGCGAAGCATGATTGACCGCGCGTGCCTCCGCCGTGGACTGGCGTGTCTGAGATACTCGATGATTTGTTTGAACCGGGTTTTTTGACCAGTTCTCTTGTAAGTCTCAAGAAACCGGACCGGCCCTCGTCAACTGCAGCTGCAGCTGCTAGTGCTGCCGGCGCTGCTTGTAAATGTGGTGGCCCGCCGGGACCGCAACTGCCACCCACGACGCCCAGCGCGGCCAATCCGACACCCACCCAGGTGCCTTAACTGAGGTCACAGCCACATGGTCCGCCGTAGCGGAAGGAGAGGGGGTAGGGGAGGTACAAGGGGAGGGTGAAGTGCGGCCGTTGCACCGTCGCAACTGCACGACGAAGCTCATCCGAATCGGCGGGCGGCGGCTGCTAGCAGGTCGGCGGTCTGAAATAATAGACGAGGTCTTTAGGAGGCGTCGCCCAGCCCTTTCTGACTAAATAAACGAGGTCATTCCGCCTGTGGTTGGACAAAAACCTTGAAAATCTGGATCAATCAAACATCAATGGAAATGCGCTCGACACGGCCTTCTGACAGCGGTCAGGTTCGAAGGCGAATCAGTGCCCAATCTTTGGCGAGCGTGTTTTGGGTCCCTATGTCTCCAGCCCAGAGGATCTGGCCGGGAACTGCCCCCGCGTCTCGATCGATGCTTCAGAAACTTCACGAACGGCATTCTCGGACACCGGCTCCAGATCAGCCAGTCGTGGTTGGAGTAAAATCCTGCTGCCGAGTTGTTCTGGGGCCAGCGGGTGCTGTCCGGCATAAGCATGTGCACAGGAAGGTCGCCTTTGCCTCCTACACCTTCAGGTGCATCTTGTCTGCGGCCTCGTCTTGTTCCGCCGCAGCCTCAGCGATGTCTGCCTCCATGGCCATTTGAATGGCCTTGTGTCGCTCCACTGCCGCGGCTATGAAGCCGTCGTCTTCGAGGCTATCTTCCTCTTCGACTTTCATCTTTCGAAGCCTTGGCATAGCCAGGTGTTCCGCCGCGCGCGACAAAGCTCACGCCGTTGATGGCTCGCCATGTCTCGACCAGGCCTGCCACGGAGAATCGCCTCTCGTCCCTAGACGGGAGACTGCCGCCACAGCCTACGACAATAAATGGCTCGCAGAAGAGCACGTCAACGTTACCATACTTGTTGTAGAGGTACTGCACGCGCTCTTTTCGAGCATCATACGCGGCTTTGTGGTCGCGAAACGACCACTCTGGGAACCACAGGTCCTGTCACACGCGAACGAACAGAGATTGCAGCGGAGCGGCTTGACAATGCTGTGCTTGCTCACACATCCGTGCTTGCACACTTGGCGAAGCTAGCTTGCCGCGATGGTAACCATCTTGCTCGGCAACTATCTGTTGCCAGTAGGGATCGGCGATCGTTTTCTGCATCCTGGCAGTCTCTAGGTCGCAAGTAAAGCTCGATCATCTATGGGCCTACAGGTTAGCTTGATGCCACGTCTCGTATTCAGTGTAGGGCCATCTTGAAAGAAAAGGCAAAAGATTGCTGGTAAGAAACTCACGCCCATCTGGGTAGAACAATCTGAAAGCACTGGGCAGCCCGAGCTCGCCAACGGGAAGCGTCTCTACGCCAATGGCGTCCGAGTTGGTTTGACCAGTGGCTCGACGACGAGATGTAGGCCGGCGTAATTAAACCGCTCATGTACCGTTGCAAGAGATGAGTCGGGTCGCCGGAGAATGTGCACAAGTTGCAGCATTTCCTCACAATGGCCTGCTCTGCGGCACCCAGGTTTTGCTGGTTCTGGTTTTGCTGTTGCCGCTACCTGTTCAAGTGAACCTCAAATGCAGCCGGTTTCCCGCATGTGATGTTCCAGACACCACAGCGTACTGCACCGTACAGTGCTACCTCTGGTCGCTTCTGATGGTGCTCTTTCGCGCTAGAAATTACCGCAACGAGAGGAGTTGTGATGCTCGCTAACGGCTGGCGACAACAGAACTTTTGGGGAGATCCTTAACCGACCTTCGGGGTCTTGTCTGTATTTACCGAAGCCTCCATACGCAACCGCTTAGTTGTCTTAGGTGCGGCACGGCTCTCTTGGAGGATTTCGAACGCTTCTTCGTTTTTCCTCCTGTTTTGTTCACACCGTCGCAATGCCCGGCGTCCGTGTTTGAGCACTCGCTGCCTTTGGGGAAGCGCCGCGTAGCATCACCCGCCATAACGCAGACACTTGGTACCCTGGATCATTTCTTGCGTCTTGGTAGTGTAGTGCGCTGTGAGACGCGGTGTCCAGGAACGACGCGGCGCGCTATATTTTGTCCCGCCGGTCTCTCTCCAAACATCAGCGGCATATTTGCCTCCTGCGTCACAACAGTGCGGATGATAAATTCAGTTCTCTGTAGCCGCTCCCACGATCCCCATCGTCGTTGTGTTCACCGTCATGGACAACATCATTCCTGTTACAGCTTATTCCCCAGTTAGCAACAATTCTGCTGGCAAAGAAGGATCACACTGAAACTCGAAGAGTTCCTGCAACTCACCTGTACATTCAGAAAAGGATGGTTGCGGCTTTCCGAGTTCTCGTGGCTGAATAGGAAGAAGAAGGTGATGACGAGTTGAGAAAGAGCTCACGGCCCGCCTGACAGCAAAAAGAGGGGGCTTGTCCAAGCGGCCTCTCGCTGAGGTCCTTCTTGGACCGGGCCCGGTCGGCCGGCAGCACTCCATCTATTAGTGTGCCAATATGTCGATGGCGAGGAGGTTGACGACGGGAAGAGATGACATCTTAGACGACGACAGGATAAGGCTCATCTCAGCCATCTTGTCGGCAAGGTCCTGGGGTGGCTCTGTCTCGTCGTCTCCCTTCCCGACATGACGCAAAGCGTGGATGAATCCCGCGCCTATGAGGAGTTCCCGATGCAGAGCCATTCGGTACAAGACTTGCGTCTCACTCTAGCCGCTGGCGTTAAGTTTTGGCAGGTTCACTGGCTGCCCGTCCGGGTCGAAAAGGCAAACGGCGTCGACTTTCCGCTCACAGTCAGGCAGCTGCGCGTCAAAGTTTAATGAAGCGCAGTTCCATTGCCTCTATCTTTCTCTCAGCGCCTTGTTGGGAGATGCGCGGTTCTCGAATATAAAAACCTTGGGTATGTTAGGGCCTTCGGATACCGATTTCGAACGCTTCTTCAAGTTTTCCTTCTGCTTGCCCATATCGCCTCAGTTCCCGGCGCTCCTGTAGAAGCACTCGCTGCTTTTGAAGAGACGCCTTGGAAACGCACCTGGCGCGCCTTACCATCTTCGTTGTGCTCACTCTTCTCCAGAACAATACGTACCGTCAAAGCACCTGCAGGATCCACGCGCAATTGTGCGGCGATGCGGGAGGCAACGAGGATCACTAGACACGCATTATCCGAGCGTCTAGAAAGAGACTCGGTGGCTCATTATTGTGAGAAAACAATTGATTTCGTTGTCCAAGGCCAATGGTTTGTAGGTTGTCACAAAGGACAGAGATAGAAAAAGGATGTGAAAGGCTCGCTCAGGCGAAGAGGAGGTCGTAGAAATTGTGGTGGTGGCTTATTTATTGGCTCGCCGTAAAATAGGGGCTCCAAACTTCCTAACGACACCTTGTGAGCTGTGTCTGTCCACACGGTGCAAACCCATTTTCCCACCTGCGTCGTCATTCATAAGCAAGTAAACAATCTCAGAGCATTTTGTGGTCCGCACAGATTATCACCGTCGAGGTGAGGCTGGACTTGCGTGTCCCACACAGCGTAATGGGCCCGGTACTTTTCGTCGTTGCCGACTCTCGGGATAGCTGGAAGGATAGTCCCCATAATGATGCGCATCGCGAGCACACGCTGTGGCCAAAGTTTGTTTTGAAAAGGACCACTTTCTTTCGGGTCCATTCGCCGTAAAGCAGGGCAATGCCCCAAACGTCCCTGCGTTCACTCCTGCAAATGGGCCCGTGGTTCCGTGATAGACTGGGAGTTGAGGTGTTTGGCTTCGGTTTCCAACGGCTCAAAAATGGCCCATAGGCACGTCTTGGTCTCTTTGAACAGCGTCCCAGACGATGGGTCGTCTCTCCGAACGCTTGATCTTACAGGGAAGCGTCGTGGTCACGGTGGCCATGACGACGGCCGGGGCAGTGATGGTGAGGTGGCAGGGGAGCGACGCGGCTTCTGTGCCCATTTTCCAAGCTGCCAGTAGCCGTCTAACACGTAGAATATCCTTCTAACTGTGCAGATATTACCGCCCAACATAGTGGTCACGGTGGGTCAGAAAGACTTGGCCATCGCCACCACGACGGTGACGGCAGAGATCGCCAGGGCGATCAAAGGGGCCCACCAATACCTGCCGGCATTGGTGGCGGCGGCGGCGGCGGCCACGGTCGTAGTGACCGTGACGGCAGCGGCGGTGGCCGTGGCGGTCACAACGAGGCCGCGGCGAACTAGTTCGTTCCGTTCTCGCCGGCAAATTGGTTAACCGCCATCGAGGCGGGCAGCATCTCGAAACCTACTCGAACATCAGAATAATTGTTTCTTTTCCCCAGCCTTCCTAGCCTTGGCTGCTCGCATTGGCTTTCTACGTCACTTACCGCCAAGGCCCTGGGGCGTTTGGGCGACCTTAGAAAAGAAGATGGCCAATATGGTCAGGAAGTCGGCGAACGCCATTGAATTCCTCCGCTGGCTTGGCAGCCTGCGTGGTGCAGACGGGGGGCGCCAAGGTGCTGGGAGGGTCACCATCGAGGTGATGGCGGGGAGGGTCACCGTTGAGGTAACGGAGAGGGTCACGGCCGGAAGGGTGACAACGTAGAGCGCCGTTGCGATCTACGGCCCGCACATAGTTGGAGCCGCTGCGGTTCCCTGAACGACCGGGTCGGCGGAAGAAGCTTATGCGGACAGATTTTTGAGTGTCTCGGCGGTACCAGGAGTGGCTGGAGCGAACGATGACTCGCGTCGTCTGAAACAACTGGTGTTGATGGCGCCGTGCGCTGTATCATGTCCTGTCTATCGCACTTCGACCTCGACCTCGTTGTAGCGTCTCTTGCTCACCACAAACGGGGCGACACGCTCCCGGTACATCTTCAGCGGGGATTTGCCGTGTGGGAAATCCCAGTCACGGTTGCTGATCCCATGGCGGAAGTTCATGTTTTCCACGCACCGCTCGATGATCAGGCGGAACCACGTCGGCCGACGGCCATCTGCCTTCTTCATCAACTTTGCTTCTCTTTGCTTCCGGAGATACTCGGTTTCGAGGTCGCAAATTTTCTTCCATTTCCCTGCTGTGAGGTCCACCCTAATCTTGGAGGTCTGCCGGCCAGTGCTTCTGCCTGCCATTGCTGGCGCAGTCAGAGCGAGATGGCGTGGAAGGGCTTTCCGTTGAGTGCCAGTCAGGTTGTAGATGAGCTTGGTGGTGCTGACGGCCCCGGTGCCCATGGGCTTCGAAACCAGTGTTGCTCCCCAGCGTTGCCGCCATGCGTTCGCTGAAGGAGAAGTACAACCCGGACAACATGTTCAAATATGCCGTTCCGAAAATTGCGGCGGCCATTTAATTCCACCAAAGAAATAGACAAAGACAAAGATGCCATTAGAGGAAACCAAGGGGCCCCTCCCCTCCTCTTCCGGGCAGACGCTCGAAAGTAAAATAGAAGATGAATGGCCACTGCTCGAAGCTGTTCAGGCCATGCCAGCAGAACCGGGTGTGCCAAGTGTCTCCTTGAAGGCGAAGTCATGCCCAGAGGCAAGTTCTAAAGCTTCTTCGTGTTAGCGAGTAGCAAGACGACAATCGTCCGAATACAAAACAACTGCAGTGGTAACCGCAGCAGTGAGGCGCCCATGTTTGTAAATATGAAAAGAGTGGGCTTACCTCGTGCGCGGCCTTCTGTCGTTGGTCGTTTTTTCCTCCGGATTCTACTATGGGATTTATCCGTTAGCATCTGGAGCGCGTTTGTCAACAGTCGTTTGTCACCGGTCGTTTAAAGTCTGAAAGGCATGTTAGTAATAACTCTTGTAGTGAAGGAATAGACGATGTTTAAATTTTGGTTTAATGACAAGGAGGAGAGCAATGAGTAGAATCCAATTATGAAGGAGTGGGATACCTACCTCGATGTCATTGCCATATATCTGACAGCAAGGTGAGCCTCAAGTAACTATGCCCTGGTTAAAGAGAAAGCTGAAACTGAGAATCCCGTCGAGTTCGTTGGCCTCCGGCTCCTCTTCCTCCGCGGCCACTGTTATCATGTCGTTGCTTCGGTCTGGCGTCTTCAGTCGGATGTGAAATAAACGACGGCTCCTAATCTTGCATGACTCGATTGTCTTGAATAGCGAGACTCAACCTCGTAGGTCTCAATGGTCCGCGTACCACGGTCGGTGGACCAGAGCAGAGACGAGCGCCCAAGGTAAAAACATCGGCCAGTCTTTGACCAAATCTAGATCAAGTGAGTCCAGCAAAGCATTGCGGGCGACCGGAGATGAGAAATGCGATGCCTCTCGAGGGAGCGCGCGGTAAGTTTGTGCATGAGCTGGCTATTCACGGGGCATGGATTGAGTGTCAGCTGGGTTCGCCTTTCAAGTAGAGGCCAAAGAAGCAACTCACATCCGCTCCTCTGGAAGAAGCGTAAATACTTACATTGCTGCTTCTTTGCCAACAGGATGGCCGATTGTGTTCAAGTTCTCTCCAGAGCCTCTCAATGCTCGCTTTCTATTTCACAAACGCTTGTTAGACATGCTCAGCAAAGGACGACGAAATATTAGCTTGCGATGCCGACAAGGTCGACTCACTTGACAGCGTTGTCGGCTTTCGTCATCGCCGAATGGTGGACAAATTCGGCTACAAGCTGTTTGGCAATCGAGCTAGCGGGACATATCATAAACTTTCGAACTCGGTCAATCTCTGCGAGCGTTGAAGCAGTCTCCTGTGCAAATGTAAGTCTAAGGAAAAAGGTGGATAAGTGAATGATACGAATCGAACAACGCAAAACAAAAACATTTGATACTGTATGTTAGAAGGATATATATACGGAAACAACGTAAATGTGGGAAGACGGATGAGGAGGCAAGCAGGTGGTAATAAGACGGGGCAGAACTTACATCCTGGCGGCGTGAGACAATCGTGATCTGAAAAGAATTGAGAGAATGAAGGATGGAGCAGGATGGTTGGTCACTTGTTGGGATAATATTTTGGTTGCCCGAGGCAGCGGTTGGAAGTGAATCCGAGTTTCGGTACGCTCTTCTCAGATTCTAGCCCAGATCTCTTGCATGCTCATGTAGGAGGCGTCCTGGGTCACGATGGTCCAGTTGACCGGCTTGTACTGACCGAGCCGCACCAGTCGGTCCACGGCCTGCTGCATGGTGTTGTAACTCCAGGGAATTGGATTATGATTCCCTCGGAACAGCATTGGTGGAGGTTTGACCCGTACGACGAGAGTGACATGGAAGTCACGAATAAGTCGACGTTCGTATCATGTTCGTTGAACCACCCAGGTGTATCTGTTGAAGGACTGGCCCCAGTATCGTCGCATCGCCTCGTACGCGGCAATCTCTGCCGCGGCCCCGCTGATGTCCCCGCGTTGGCACGATCTTCTCAGATTCTGGCCCAGATTTCGAGTTGGTGGCTGTCTCCGCTAGCCAGATGAAAGACATGCCTCCGGTTTGGCGAATGAGCTAGTGGCATATTGATGCGGAGTGAAAGTTGTTGTATTGCCGTCTGATGCAAAGGTCAAGGAGAGAGTCAGTCTGTTAGCTATATCCCAGACCCGGATATTATCAAGCTAGTGATAGGAAGGTGAGTTTCATGATTAAGGGAAAGTATTCCAAAATCCAAATAATTCAAGAGAGGGAGAAATAAAGAGTACACAGCCAAATCACAGGATGGCCGGTTTTGAAGTCCTTCACGATAGTTATCAGTGACGGGGCACCGTGCTCCAAAATCCATTGCGTGACGTCTCGTTTGCTGTCTTGTTCTTTGTCGGTACGCCACGAGACCCGGAGCTACCCAAGAAAATAATATCACGCCTCTTGATACTCGTCATCTCAGATAAGAGAAACGATGACAAGGCAGTCGGCTCAATGTGTCACAGGGTCCATTTATTGCCTTCAATAGAGTAAAGGAGGATCTCGCCAGTCATAGTGGCAGGAAGAAAGAGGTGAGAACGGAAAGGTAATTTGACAGCGTGCATGGAAAGATAAGATGAAAAATATAGGATGGTCTAAAGAACAGGACGGTGGGAAGCAGATTTCTAATGGCTGTTGTTAAGAAAAATATTTCGGCAATGATGCACCATAGATCTCATAATTCATGCGGAGGAGAAAAGAAAATGTAGTATTGGTTTTGGGAGCAGCTCGCGGAATTGGGGGCGTTTGCTAAGAAACTAAAATATGAGAGAGTCCAAAGAAAAATATGGGAAGCAGGTATCCAATGGGTTTTATGAAAAATAAAAGATTGCTTTGTGTTGTAGAGGCAATTAAACTCTTAATTGAAAGATGAAATCGGATCACGTCAAATGAGGGTGAAATCTCAGTCACCTCCTGAGATCTATTTACATGCGTTGTCATGACTAACTCAAATCGTGCTGAGATGGTTATCTGATGCTGAATGAGATCGAGATCCGACAAATCGCACGTGCATAATCACGTGCATACCACAATATTTTGGCTGCTTTCCTTATCTATCTAGTCACATGACAAGGTTCCCGAGCCCTAAGCAGAGACAACAGCGACAGCCCCGCCCGCTCTTGGGTGGCCCGCCCATTTCTGCCAGCAGCCCCCGAACCAGCCCTAGCCTCCAACAGGCCACACCAAGAAAGCCAAATTCCGCCTGCGCGCAGAGTTTTGGGATTAATTTTTTTCTATTGGTGGTGGACCGCATTTTCGGCATTAATTTTTTTTTCGAAGCCCTCCACCACTTTCTGTGTGAACTGGACTGGCTTTTTCTTCTCCTCCCTCCTTTCTCTCTTCCCTCTCCCAGGCTTTCGCGATAATCAACAACATCAACCACCCAGCAAATTCCCCTCGACAAGCGATCCGAAGTCCACCGTCGGAGCGCAATATCAGCCGTCGAGCGTCGACAACAAGAAAGAAAAAACGCAACAGACTCTTCGCTGGTCTGTTCTTTTTTTCTTTTCCCTCTTTCCCATACCCCAACCGTCCTCCCGACACGCCCGCTTGACTGCGGCCGATCGCCAAACCACACAAGATGTCGAGCTTCGAGACTGTCGTAAGTTTTCACTCCAATCCCATCTTCTGCTGTTTGCTTGCTTGCGTTTGCTTGCTTGGGGTCTATCTCTTCGCCCGGAGGGGCATCTTTCTTTCACATATCGGCGCATTGCGCAAACATTCGGAGGACGGGAGACGGTCCTTGATGTCATGTCGAAGAGTCAGCGGGCAGGGAAGCGATGGCGATGACCAAGGTCGGCTACGGCCGATGAGGAGTTTCTGCCTTCGTCGTTTTGATCGCCGATCGCGTCATCATCCTGAATCCCAATCGATATCGAAAATCGAATGCCCGGTGGCATGGACGGCCGAATGAGAGAGAGATGCCCATCCGACCGAGGAGCATACCATTGTGGAAGAGGATGAATGGAACATGAATGGAACCGATTGGCTAACCGCTTGTGTTCTCGTCGTACAGGTCGTCATTGATGGCAAGGGCCATCTGCTGGGCCGTCTGGCCAGCATCGTCGCCAAGCAGCTGCTCAACGGCCAGAAGATTGTCGTTGTCCGCTGCGAGGCCCTGAACATCTCCGGAGAGTTCTTCCGCGCCAAGCGTACGTCGTCCCGCCGAACCCCCTTGTTGCCGATGATAGCAATTCGAGAATGAAATCCGAGAAGTGGAACGATAAGGCCATGATAGCTAACATGCGTGTCTTCGTTCTGTTTAGTCAAGTACCACTCTTACCTCCGCAAGATGACCCGCTACAACCCTACCCGCGGTGGTCCCTTCCACTTCCGCGCCCCCTCGCGCATCCTCTACAAGGCTGTCCGCGGCATGATCCCGCACAAGACGGCCCGCGGCGCCGCCGCCCTCGAGCGCCTCAAGGTCTTCGAGGGCGTCCCGCCCCCGTACGACAAGCAGAAGAAGATGGTCGTCCCCCAGGCCCTGCGCGTCCTGAGACTGCAGCCCGGCCGCAAGTACTGCACGGTCGGCCGGTTGAGCCACGAGGTTGGCTGGAAGTACCAGGATGTCGTTGCCAGACTCGAGGAGCGGAGAAAAGCAAAGGGTGCCGCCTACTACGAGCGCAAGAAGGTCGCCGCGCGGCAACTGACCGAGGCCAAGAAGAACGCCAAGGTCGACACCAAGACGGCCAAGGCTCTCGAGTCTTTCGGCTACTAAGCGGAGAGTTTCGCCGTCGGTGGGTGTTCTCATGAGGGTTCTCATGGAGAGAGAAAGAGAGTGAGAGAGGGATGAGATTGGGAAAGAGCAGCGAGGAGGAGCAGCAGCGAGACAGTGCGAGAATGAGGAATGGGGACCTTGCGCTCAAAAGACAGGACGCGGCTCGGGAGCTGTGGTGATGGTTTTCACCGTCCTCTCTCCCGCCAGGCTTCCTCGTTCTTTCTTTGCACACAGGCTCGCCTACTTGTTCTTCTCGCGCCATCTTTTTGTCTGCTTTGCATTCGGGGACCACTTGTGTGTTTTTTTGTTTCTCTCTAGAAATTTTTGGGCTGCGGCGTGTGGATGGTTCAACAATGGGCGAGCAAAGCTTCCTTTGTAAAACAAAAAAAGAGACAAAAAAAAAGTGGAAAGTGGACTTTCACTTTTGGCCGAAAGGGAAATGACAAGACGAAACACAAATTTAACAACACAACACACGACACAGAAAGAAAGAGAAAAAAAAAAGATCGATACAAAAACAAGGAACTCTGGGAGGGTTTTTTAAAAGGACATTTATTTTATTTTTGACACCACTGTCTACTACTCTAGTTGAAGTAAGAAAACAGAACCAAAAAAAAACTTCATAACGAAACTGAGACAAGAAATACGACTTCCAAGAGGACCTCATGTCGCTCTCGAGATGCCTGTTTTGGAGATGCACCGGGCGCACGTTTAATCGTTGGACTGGCGTTTTTGTTTTCCCATGGGTTTTGTGCGCACACCATATCTTATCGCGCGAGTATTACATAATTTTGACGCAGAGGCAAGCCACCCTCGAGCATCATGCCATGCATATTTGACGTGAAACCCGAACGCAGTGCCCAGTTGCTGCTGAGCAGATTCACCGGCATAGCACTCTGGCTGGCCATCCGTCATAAGCTCGGCCATAATCAAGAATCTACAATTCAATGTCAATTTGTGTCATTTATTTTGGTCTTTATTTTTCCCAAAGATATTGAAATTTGAGTAGTATAAGGTTTTCAAAAAGTACACTATCACCAAACAGAGACAAAACGCAATGGCATATCCCGGGGGGGAAGGGAGAAACAAGAAACCAGAGCGGATGTAACACGTAAACAGTTTCCAGTGCGCCAACCACAGCACCTTTCTGATCTAGATGATAAAAATAGACAAAATATAAAATAAAACAAAAAGGCAGGAAACTAAAAACAAAAAGAACTATAAAAAGGCATGAGGAGACGAGACGCTATCCATCGTCGCAGCAAATATGCACCTTCAAAAAAAAAAAACACATCAGTGATGCTTCACCGTGGTGTCCATGTCCTTGAGCGTCTCCTGGACCTGGTTGACGAGCGCCTTGCGCCGCGCGCGGTTCGCGTCGTCGCCGCCCGTGTCGACCTCGTCCAGCTTCAGCAGCACCTGCTGCATGACGGTCTCTGAGATCTTGCGGTGGTCGTCGCCGCGCTTCTTGGGGTCCGCCGGCGGGTGCGCGAGGAACTGCTCGCAGAGCGGCCGCAGCTTGGCCTCGAAGTGGTTGGCGATGTTGTTGAGCTTGTCCATGGCGCTGCCGGGCACGGCCGCGGGGGGCGCGATGTTGGAGATGCCGGACACGCCCGACGTGCCGGACGCGCCCGACACGCCCGACGCAGCGGAGTGCGCGCGGCTGGACGAGCCGCCGCCCCCCTTCTGGTCG